>VDFB02261497.1:20458-107611 GCA_007258455.2 Sequoia sempervirens | reverse complement strand
TGAGGGATTAGGATTGAGGGTTTAGGGTATTGGGTTAAGGGTAGAGGGTAGAGGGTTTAAGGGTTTAGGGTTTAAGAGTTAAGGGTTGAAGGTTTAATTGTTTAAGGGTTGAGGGTATAGGGTTGAGGTATTAGGGTAGAGAGGGAGGGATGGAGAGAGACATAGAGGGAGAAGTGAGATAGAGAGAAGGAGAGAAGAGGAGGGAAGGATAAAGATAGATGAGGTTTGAGGATCCAATGTATTAGGGTAGAGGATTGAGAATTGAGGTTATATGGTTGAGGGTATAGGTTTGAGGGTTGGGGTATTGGGTTGAGGGTAAAGGGTTGAGGGTATAGGGTTGAGGGATTAGGTTTTAGGTTCCAATGTATAGGGTAGAGGGTATAGGGGTTGAGGTTTTAGGGTTTAAGGTTTGAGGGTTGAGGGTTGAGGGTTGAGGGATTAAGGGTTGAGGGTTTAGGGTTTAGGGTTTAGGGTTTAGGGACTAGGGTAGAGATGGAGAGATGGAGGGAGAACTAAGATAGAGAGGAGAGGAGAGGATGGAAGGAGAAAGATAGATGAGGGTTTAGGATCCAATGTATAGCCTGTAGAGGGTTTAGAATTGAAGATATAGGGTTGAGGGTATAGGGTATTGGGTTGAGGGTAGAGGGTTGAGGGTATAGGGTTGAGGGTCCAATGCATAGGGTAGAGGGTATAGGGGTTGAGGGTTGAGGATTTATGTATTATGGTTGAGGGATTAATGGTTGAGAATTTAGTGTTTAAGGGTTGAGGTTGAGGGATTACAGGTTGAGGGTTGAGGGTTTAGGGTATTGGTTCAAGAGGGTATAGTGTAGAGGGTTTAAGGGTTCATGGTTGATCTATTTTTTAGATCTATGATGATTGCATTGAATGCATAAATTATTACAATGAAAGAAATCCAAATTACATAATTGAAATTAACACATGAACAATGAGAGAAAAGAGAGAGAACATAAAAAGAATTGATAACGAAGTTCGTCATAAGAACGACTGTCTCCGGGCCCCTCTCAAATGAGTGGACCAATCTGATTAATTCTCCAGAATAACGGTTATAGCATTCCAGCATAGGTTCTCCTTGGTACAAAGAAATTTTGAAAATCTCTCCTTCAAAGTGTGCTGGTTCAATCCCTGGATAGCACATAATTTGAGCACAATTTCACCAAGTATTTTTCCTCTCCATCACCACTTAGCCTCTCCCATCTGATTCTACCCCTTTTTATACATAAAATAGGCCCAAATAATGCTTTAACCACCAAAAAATAAAATATTCCCTCCTATACCTTGTACACCACTCTTTTTAGCCTTTAGTTAGTGTTAGTTACAATTTGGAGGGTGCAAATAACCATAAAAGGTTATTATTTAACAAATTGGGCTAAAAATAAAGCTTAAATATAATGCAGGCTATACATATATTAAACAACCCACGTGGTCCAATGGTGGCAATATATTTTAGTTGGGAAGTATTTAGAGGGTCGATTCCCCCACCATCTATTTTCTAAACCACTAACCAACAATTTCAACAACAAAAGGCACTAGGCTCCATATAGGGTTAAGCACATTACATGCAGCGTAACGGTGAACACCTCTCCCATTTTCCACAAGGTCGCCAGTTCGAGCCCGATGCAGGCAGTTAGCTTTTTATTAGTAAATAAAATGTTGTTCAACCGACTACCGGCTGGAGTAGATGGAACAAGTTCCATGTGGCATGCTGAGGAGGTGCCACATGGTAGATGATCATTCGCTAACAATGTTGACTGGCTAATGATGTGTCTACTGACTGGTTGATCAAGTCCTGCTAACTGGGTTGCCATGTGTCAAAATGTGATTGGTCTGTACCTGTTGACTCACCATCCTTTTCAGATGCATTGTGTCAACCTGTGGTTGGTCCATTTTAGCATGATGGCGTCATCACTGTACCTGGTCGATGCTAGTCAATTGTGACATTTGATTGCTCATAACTCAGGCAAACGAAGTCTAATTCGCACAAAACGAACACCATCAGAAAGCTCTCAATGAGCTCTTCACATTGAGACCAACTTCAACAACTTTTGACGATGTCAAATTTTCACCTTTTTTTCTCTAACCTGGGCCCTAAGTTGACTAAGGTTTGACTGAGCATATCTTGGGCTCCGTAGCTCTGTTTGACTCCGTTCAAGTTGCGTTGAAGTCAAAATTTTGACCTCTTTCTGATGATGACATTTCTGGAGAAAATTGAGAAACTTCATTTTTTGTCAAAGATCCTTCGGATCAGCCCTCCCCACTGGAGAGCTTTTAGACCTCTGAAAGCTGGTTACTTAGAAAGTGAGGGTAAGGTTCTGTCACTTTACCAATCTTCATCCATTTTGCCTTGCTTGGATTCATCCCCTTCATTCCCGCTCTGAGATACACAATTGCGCCTCTTTGTGAAGTCTTGATTTTCCTATCTAGGATGACATCCTCTTGCAACTCTAACATGTACTCCGGTGAAAGATCATCAATTGATGGAACCTAAATGTTTGTGTCTTCATCCAGTATCATCAGAGGCTCATACAACTTTAGATTCTCAACATTGACAACTGAATAGATGTGCATGTATGGAGAAAGATTAAGGTGGAAGGCGTTGGTTCCAATCTTTTCCAAGATCTCAAAGAGACCATACCAAATCGGCTTGAGCTTTCTTCGTTCGCCTTGCATTCTTTCCTTGTTGATGTGTAACCAAACTCTGTCTCCAACTTGAAAATGGAGATCACTGTGATGCTTATCATGTCGAGCCTTTTATTTGGCTTGACTCTTCTCCAACTATGCTTCCATTAACTGATGAATTGCTTAGAATTTTTGGATGAACTTTAAAGCCTTCTCTACATCATGGCATCCATCTTCAACGTCCTCTTTCCCAAAAGAAAAATCAATCGGTGTTTTTGGTACATAACCGAAACAAGTCTCAAAAGGAGACCTCTTTGTAGAAGAGTGTGTTGCATGGTTGTAAGCATGTTGCACATAATGAAGACTCTCATCCCACAACTTGGGATGTTTGCTACAGTAACCTCTAATCAGATGCACAATTGTTTTTTTAGTACCTTTTTTTGTCTGTCAGTTTGCGGATGGAAGGTTGTACTCTTCTTCAATTTGGTGTCCATGAGTCCCCATAAAGCTAACCAAAATTCTCCTAGGAATCGAGAATCTTGATCTGATGCAATAGAAGTAGGTAACCCAAAATGAACCCATACAAATTGAAAGTACATCTGAGCTATCAATTCAGCAGTGACTTGTTTTTTACAAGGTATTAGAATACACATTTTTTTGAACCAATCAACTACTATGTATACAGATAATCATGTCCCTTCCTAGACATAGATAACCCCCAAAAAAATTCCATTGATAGACTTTCCCATGGATGGGATGGTATAGGTAGAGGTGTGTACAACCCCAATTTCCTATTACTAGGTTTACTTGTTGCACACATGACACAACATATAATATACTTAGTTACAGTTTCTTGCATATGAGGCCAATAACAATATTTATGTAACTGAGTAATTGTTTTTCTTACCCCAAAATGTCCTGCAATTAATGAGGTATGTGCTTCTCTGATTACCTGCACTTGTTCATCTTTTGGAATGCATAACTTTCCGAAGTGATGCAATAGTTTATCCTGTACATAGTAATCTTTCTCTTCTACATGTTTGCATGCAATTAAATCTGAATAAATTTCCTTAAAATATTCATCATTAGTATACTATTCCCAAAAAAATTCATGTACTATGGAACTACCTTTAAGGATAATCAAAGCATTCATAATAGGAGGCCTAGACAACATATCTACTACTTTGTTATGGGCACCTTTCTTTTACTTAATTACCAAATGAAACTGTTGAAGAAAACCCATCCACCTAAAGTGCTTACTTTATTTTAGTTTAGACTGTGAATGCAAGTATTGAAGTGGCTAATGACCAATGTGGATCATAGTTTCTTTCCCCATTAAGTAATGTTTCCATTTTTTAACACTCTGAAATAATGCATAAAGTTCCTTATCATAAGTAGGATAGTTAATAACTGCACTTGAAAAGGTTTCAGAGTGATAGAAAATTGTTTTACCTCCTTGCATTAGCACTGCTCCCATGGTAAATCCACTTGCATCTATCTCGATCTCAAACAGTTGGTGCAAATCTCGTAAAGCTGAAACTAGTGTTGTGCTCAAATTTTCCTTCAAAGTGTTGAAGGCCTTCTATTGTGGACCTCCCCACTGAAAATTTGTCTTCGTACTAGTCAATGTGTGCAATGGTGATGCAATGTAGGAGAAGTTTGCAATGAACTTTCTCCAGTACTAGACTACACCTAAGAAACTTCTGACTTCAGTGACTATACTTGGCTTAGGCCATTTTAAAATAGCTTTGACCTTCATAGGTTCTACTTTCAATTGACCACCACCTACGACATAGCCTAAGTACACTAAGGATGTCTTAGCGAATTCACATTTAGACATCTTTACAAAGAGTTTTTCTTTTCTCAATACATCAAAAACTTTCTTTACATGAATTACATGATCTTCCCTAGTTTGACTAAATAAAAGAATATCATCTAAATAGACTATGAAAAAATCATCAATAAAAGGATGAAATACATCATTCATGACTCTCATAAATGTAGCTAGTGCATTGCAAATCCCAAAGGGCATAACCAACCACTCGTAAAGTCCCAGTTTTGTCTTAAATCTAGTTTTCCAAATGTCATCTTCTGCAATTCTTATTTGGTGATATCCACTACGCAAATCTAGCTTAGTGAAATAAACTTCATGTTTTAACTGATCAAGTAAATCATCAATTCAGGGAAGAGGATAGCTATTATTTACCGTTATTTTGTTCAGGGCTCGATAGTGGATGCACATTCTCCAAGATCCATCTTTCTTTGGATCCAACACAATTGGAGAACCACAAGGAGATGTACTAGGATGGATAACTCCTTTTTCCACCAACTCCTGAACTTGCTTTTTGATTTCCTCATTCTACAAAACTGATAAATGGTACATGTTGATATTTGGAAGAGGCACATCCTACTGCAACTGGATTTCATGTTGTATCTCTCTCTTAGGTGGCAACCCCTTTGGCTCCTGAAATAAGTCATCATAAGTAGAAACTATTTTTACCATCTCAATTTTACGCTTAGGATCACACCCTTTAAATGCTTCATATTTTTCATCCTCTTTTGGTTTTACAAGCATTAAACAAAGTTCTTACTAGAATTTACCAACCTTTTCATCTGACCAGCATTAACTAGTGCAAGACTAGTCTTAACTTTGTGTGCACATACAATGTATTCTATTCCATCCTTAAAGAGATGATACTTATTCTCCCCCTATAAAATATTTTTTTTATGTCATACAGATAAGGACTCCCTAACACAAACCCACAAATGTCCAAAGGAACAACATCTACTTCTACCTCATCAACAAATTTTGCAGTGATAGCAAATTTCAATTTACATTGTTTTGTTACCTACAGTTGAGCATCATTGCAAACCCATCCAAGCAGATATGGCTTTGGATGAGGTGTTGTAGCTAGATTAAGTTTCTTTAGGTACCACCTCTTCAGATATTAAGTTGAGTTGAGAACACGTATCAAACCATGTGTCAATCTTAGTGTGCTTAGTTACAACTTGAATATGAAAAATTTATTTTGTTATTTATTAGCTTTAGGAGGAGTAGATACTTTACTTGCACTTGCATTTGCATTAGAAACATTTGCATCAGAAGAGAGAATTATACCTTTCCCTTTACCTTGGACCCCGGCAGCAAAAATTTGAGTTTCATCTCCAGAGTCGGATCAGAGATCTTATTGAATCACTGCAGTAGTCTTTTGCTTGCCTTTATTTTCTTCGTATCTTTTCAACGTTAATTCGGGATGCAGCTTCCAAAATTTTGAATCATCATGCCCCTCTTTCTTTTAATGGGAGCATGTGGGATTATCACCCTCCTTCTTAACTATAGTTGTCTTTGTCCCTTTGCCTTTATCTTTGTATTTTTATTTACCCTTAGACGTAGATGGTTTCTTTGAGAAATTATCATTGAACGTGTTCTTACCCCTTGACTCTAAATGAGTAGCTTGGACTAACACTTCATCCAAATTACTAGGACTCAACATTAGAATAGTATGTCTTAGGTAAGAATGCAAACCACCTATGTACTTGAGTAATGTATCCTAAGTATACAATGGAACATTTAAAGCAATAGCTCATTTTCTAAACTCATGGGTGTAATCTTGGACAGACTGACCCTTACCTTGCCTAAAGGTTTTCCAATTCATTGTTAATTTTTGCATATAACCTAAAGGATAAAAAAAAATTTAAGGGCAGCAACAAATTCCATCCAAGTCATATTAACCTTACCATGGCGAGCAATTTCCTCCTGAGTCCTACTCTCCCACCAGGTGAGAGTTGTACCTCCCAATCGGAGAGTGGCTAACTGGATCATGGAAGCATCTTCTGTTAGGCCTTGAATCCTACAATATACTTCTACCTATTGGATCCAATCATCTAAATTTTTGGCATTTAACTCACCATAGTACTTAGGTAATTCAAATTTTACATCCAGTTTAATAATAGGCTTAGACTTGCTTTTGAAAGGATTAACAGTAGTAGAAGAGGAAGAAGAAGAAGGGGAAGATGGAGAAGAAGGGGAAGATGGAGGAGATGTAGCTTCTAGAGCTTTCTCTTATTTTTCCTTTCGATCTTCCTTCTTTTCTCGCTTTGAAGAATTTCCCTTTTCGCGCTTCTTCTTTTTTGTATAAAGCTCTTCCACCATAGCCTTCATGTCGAGAAAGGCTCACTGAAAATACTTATCATCAAGCTCTTGCTCAGTTCTTTTCCCAGCTTCACTTTCATCCATCTTTGGAAAATTCCTTCATTTGTCGATCTCAGGATTGTATTCTTCAAGTTTTCCTTCACCTCTTTGAAGCTTGAAGCGTGTTAGCATTTGATTCTGCAATACTAGTCAAAACAAAGCTTTGATACCAAATTTGATATGTTTTTCGGATCTATGATGGTTGCATTGAATGCGTAAATGATTACAATGAAAGAAATCCAAATTACATAATTGAAATTAACACATGAACATGATTAATAAACTGAAATAACAAAAGTGATGAAATTCAAAATGAGAGAAAAGAGAGAGAGAGAACACAAACAGAATTGATAATGGAGTTCATCGTAAGAACGACTACGTCTTTGGGCCCCTCTCAAATGAGTGGACTATTCTGATTAATTATCCAGAATAATGGTTACAGCATTTTTGCATAGGTTCTCCCTAGTATAAAGAAATTTTGAAAAGCTCTCATTCAAAGTGCGAAAGTTCAGTCCCTAGATAGCATAGAATTCAAGCACAATTTCACCAAGTATTTTTCCTCTCCATCACCACTTAGCCTCTCCCATCCTATTCTACCCCTTTTTATACATAAAATAGGCCCAAATAAGGCTTTAACCACAAAACAATAAAATATTCCCTCCTATACCTCATACACCACTCTTTTTAGCCTTTGGTTAGGCTTAGTTACAATTTGGAGGGTGAAAATAACCATAAAAGGTTATTATTTAACAAACTAGGCTAAAAATGAAGCTTAAATTTAACGTAGGCTATACATATATTAAACAGCCCGTGTGGTCCAACAGTGGCAATATATTTTAGTTGGGCGGTGGTTAGAGGGTCGATTCCCCTACCATCCATTTTCTAAACCACTAACCAACAATTTCAACAACAAAATGCATTGGGCTCCATATAGGGTTAAGTGCATTACATGCAGTGTAATAGTGAACAGCTTGCCTGGTTTCCACGAGATCGTCGATTTGAGCCTGATGCAGGTAGTTAGCTTTTTATTAGTAAATATAGTGTTGTTCAACTAACTGTCAGCTGGAGTAGACAGAGTAGGCACCATGTGGCATGCCAAGGAGGTGCCACATGGTGGATGATCATTCACTGACGATGTTGACTAGCTAATGATGTGCCTACTGACTAGCTGATGACATGCCTACTGACTGGGATGCCACATGTCAGAATGAAATTGGTTCATACATGTTGAATCACCATCCTTTTCAAATTCCATATGTTAAACCGTGGTTTTTCCATGTCATCATGATGATGTCATGTTGACATCATCACTGTACCTAGTCAATGCTAGTCAACTACAACCTTTGACTACTCGTAACTCGAGCAAACAAAGTCTGATTCACGTGAAACGAACACCGTCAAAAATCTCTCGATGAGCTCTTCACGTTGAGACCAACTTTGACCACTTTTGACGATGTCAAATTTTGACCCTTTTTTTCTCTGACCTGGGCCCTAAGTTGAATAAGGTTTGACCGAGCATATCTTGGGCTTCATAGCTCCGTTTGACTCCATTCGAGTTGTGTTGGAGTCATAATTTCCACCTCTTTCTGATGTTTCCATTTTTGGAGAAAATCAAGAAACTTTAATTTTTTTTTAAGTTCCTTTAGATCAATGGTTGAGGGTTTAAGGGTTTAGGGTTTAAGCATTTAAGGGTTGAGGGATTAGGGTAAAGAGGGACCGAGGGAGGGAGGGAGTGAGGGAGAGATGGAAGGAGAATTGAGATAGAGGGAAGGAGAGAAGAGGAGGGAAGGAGAAAGGTAGATGAGAGTTAATGATCCAATGTATAGAGTAGAGGGTTGAGAATTGAGGGTATAGAGTTGATTTTTTAGGGTATTGGGTTGAGGTTTGAGGGTATAGGGTTGAGGGATTAGGGTTGAGGATCCAATGTATAGGGTAGAGGGTATAGGGGTTGAAGGTTGAGGGTTTAATGTTTGAAGGTTGGGGGATTAGAGAGAGAGAGACCTAAGAGAGGGAGAGGGGTTGGGAGGGAGAGATCTGAGAGAGGGAGAGAGAGGGGGAGGGAGAGATGGGGTTGGAGTGAGAGGGACTTATCTAGGTAGGGAGGGATGAGAGAGAGAGAGAGAGGGAGGAGAGAGAGGGAGGGAGATAGAGGGAGAGGAGAGTGGGTGGAGGGAGAGACCTAACAAAGAGAGAGGGGGGTGGGAGGGAGATAGTTTAGAGAGAGAGGGAGTGGAAGAGAGTGGGAGTGGGAGAGAGATAGAGGGAGAGAGAGAGAGATTTGGGTTTAGGGTTTAAGGGTCGAGGTATTAAGGGTTTAAGGTTATAGGGTTGAGGGATTAGGGTTTAAGGCATAGTGTCTATGGTTGATGATTTAAGGATAGGGTTTAGGGTTAAGTGAGAGACCTAGATGGCTAAGGAGGGAGAGATGGCTAAAGAGAGAGATAGAGAGAGGAATCCTTTATAAAATCAGCTTTCTCATAATGCAAGTTCATTTTGAAGAAGTTGAGATATAGTTGTTTTGTATAGCAAGCCAAAACACACTCTCATTATAATGCGAGCACATTTTGGATTATTCTAAAAATAGTTAAAAAGTCAAAACACCCATGATCTAGGCCCACATACTTTGATATTCTCCTAGTTATGTGCATGTTCCAACAAAAAGAAGCCTTTTGATGTTGTTGGAAAGTGCACATACAAAGTTTTCACATTCTACCACCTTTGCATTAACTTTCCACCACCTTTTTATGGTTTTCCAACTTAGGAAGGAGTAAATAATGGATTTTTCACATCAAATTTTATATATATCAATTCAAGTCTCAATTTTTGTAGTGTTGCAATGTTAATTGTGATTGAATTACAGAATTTAACATTATACATTGGTTATTTGTATTGTTGTTAGTAATTAGATTTTTAAGAGTGATATACAGTTGAACGTTGAAAAGGAAACAAGCTTGTGAAAAACTAAAATTTTTAAGGAGTTTGATACAATAAGAAACAACGACTATGTAATTGGGTAGAACTCCTCCATTCGAATCTTTGTTTATTAGATATGTGAAGTCTTTACACATATCCTTAATTCTATTATGTTTCTTTAACATCCCTTATCATACATGCTTAATGCAATGCTTTTATTTTGTTATTATGCATATTCCATGTTCATCATTCTTTATTTTTCATTATAACCTTAGCCCCTCTCAGTACATTTTAAACTAATTCTTTACGCTTTCCAGTTACATTTTAAACCACATATATGTGAGGCATTTTGTTAAACCAACTGACCTACCTTGTGTATGCTTCCACATTTTTTATACACACACACACATATATATATATATGAAAGTAGTTATAAGTATGTAATATAATGCATCATTTCTCAATCCTTTTATATGTATGTGCATACCCTTTTCCAAAGCTTCCATTTTGGTATAAGCGTGGGGGATGTATCAAATAGCATAGACAAGGCAATCAGCTATTTGAAAAAATGCCTCAAAGAAATGTGATCTCATGGTGATGTGCATCACCATGAGACCACATTTCTTTGAGTAATTTTTTCAAACAACTTATTTCCTTGTCTATGCTACCAAATTTTCCATACATGTCTACCAAAAAAATTTATCTAAAAATCTCCCTTTCTTTCAATGATTTGATTGATTCCTAGATACCTTGTTCCCAAGGTAGGATGTCAAGACAAAAGTTGTGGAATTTGGATTTATACTCTTGAGCCAATTGTATCTTCGTGAAAATTTGTAAAGTATTTTAAAAAATATATTTTTTTCTTATCTTACGATCATGGCATTTAACGAGACCACATTTCATGTTTTGATAGATGTCATACCCCATTCCAAGGTCTCCATTACAAGCTAGTGAGCTCACTAGCTTGTCTATGCTACCACATTTTGCATACATGTCTACCAAAAAAAATTGTCAAACAATTCACATGTACCATTTCCATGCTTCCATGTTCCTATCTTGCAATCATGGCATGCCACGAGACCACATTTCTTTAAGTTATTCCATCCAAAAATTCATGTGAGCTTTGACAAGCTAATGAGCTCACTAGCTTGTCAATGAGGTAGAATTGACAAGGTAGTGGGTTGTTTGAAAATATGCCTCATAAAAATGGGGTCTCATGGTGATGTACATCACCGTGAGACCCCATTTCTATGACATCACCATGAGACCCCATTTCTATGAGGCATTTTTTCAAACAGCCCACTACCTTGTCAATTCTACCACATTGACAAGCTAGTGAGCTCACTAGCTTGTATCATGGTACCACATTTTGCATACATCTCTACCAAAAAAAAAATTCAAACAATTCACATGCCTTGCCCATGCTTCCATTTTGTGCCTATCTTACAATCATGGCATTCCATGAGACCACATTTCTTTAAGGCATTCCATCAAAAAAATTGAGCTTTGACAAGCTAGTGAGCTCACTAGCTTGTCAATGCAGTGGTAGTGGGTTATTTGAAAAAATGCCTCATAGAAATGGGGTCTCATGGTGATTTATGCCTCATAGAAATGGGATCTCATGGTGATGTACATCACCATGAGACCCCATTTTTATGAGGCATTTTTTTCAAACAGCCCACTACCTTGTCAATGTACATGAAGAACAAAAGCATGCCATCTTTCATGTATGGATACTCCATGAACCTTAATTTGAGATAAGGAAAGAGTGTATCTCACTTAATCCTATCAATATAAAACAATCCTCATATGGTGAAATGTTAGTATCATCTATCAACAAGCTAGTGAGATCATTACCTTGTCAATGATATGCATTGACAAGGTAGTGAGCTCACTAGCTTGTTGATAGATGATACTAACATTGCACCATATGAGGATTGTTGTACATTGAAAGGATCAAGTGAGATACACTCTTTCCTTAGCTCAAATGTAGGTTCATGGAGTATCCATACACAAAAGATGGCATACTTTTGATCTTCATGTACAATTCAAGCTTGGAATGAGTGTGAGTCAAAGGAGTGGGTTGATGAATGGTGGTTAAGTTATCTTAGCCCACTTCACACATATCAGCCTCTAATAGAATTGGAACTAACATAGATGGAATCATCAGTTGACTTTGACCACATATCAGATCTAGTTCAACAAGGTAATATATCTACTTGCATAGTTTTTGAAATTTCTATTGTTATCTTACTTTGTAGTTTATTTGTAATGTTGACTAATTTCATCTAATTTGTTGCACATATCAATGTAGGCATGTTTATGTAGTTATTGAAAATGAAGACAATAAAGAGGGAATGGATTATTACTTGTGCCATTGTGAGGCCAAAATTAAATTAGAGGCCCTAGTTATAGGTGGAGAAAATATTGAATACCCTACATGCTTAGTGGTTGTTATTGGAATGTGGCTTAGAAGGTTAATGTTTAGTTGTTTCAGGACTTTGACATGCATCGGAAGACTCTTCATTACTCAAACCTTGTCATGGCATCCAATGTTCATTTGATCAAATATGGGGGTATACCTTTGAATAATACATTGTAGAAGGTCCATGAGTCTGACCATGACACAATACTTGACACAATAAAGAGTAGAGCAGACACAGATGGTTCGTTGGATTAATTTGTAAGTATGCACATTGGTTCTTATTAATTTTTAAGTATGCACATTAATTTATATTAAAATTTAGAGTATGCAATTTTTTTATCATCAAAGTTTGTGCTTCTTCGACAGTCTTATGGGAAATTCAGCAAGTGGGGGACTAATTTGTGCCTCACTAAATACCTCTGGTATTTTTATAAAAAGTCAGCTCTTCTCTGTGTTTTGGGGAAAGACATAGAAAGAAGTGTGAATAAGACATAAAATGGGGTGATGTTTCAATGCTTTTACAATGTTTCTTATCTCAAATTGTTTCTTATAACTAATATGATGGACAAAAACACCACAGACCCTTCATTATTGAGAAGAGAACAAGCAACAAAGGCTTAGTGAAATAACGATGTAGTTATTTAGATCTTCCCATGGGAAGCATCCATTTAGGTCCATCAGATATAAGAATTCTCTAACAATTAATAGAAATGTGAAAATTCATAGAAAAATCTTCTCTTTACAGGACAGTATAAAGAAAAACTAACTTTTACAAAGAATGGAAAAGTCTAAAAGACAGTCAAGTTTCTGAAAGCTAAAATTTGGCATAGAAGCTTAATGAAATGAAAATTAAAAACTCATAATATCAAAGTAGACTTAACACAATGCTTTAATCATGAAAGAAAGATAAAAAAGAAACCTGACAAAGGCTATATCATGCACAATTTTAGATATTTCTTATAAATAGTTCAAACTTCAAATAAATGAACAAAAAAAGAAAAGTTTAGATTCCAATCCAATGATAGTTCAGACTTTAAAAATATAGCATGCTAGAGAAATAATAGTGTTCTATAACACCTACTTCTGAAAAGAAAAACTCCCTACTAGATCTATCTTTAAAAGAAAAACAGTTCTTGAAGCAAATTTCTTCTAACCCTTAAAACAAGTTGTCGCCTTCTATTTATAGCCAACAAAAGAGAGCACCACCATAAAACATTATGGAAGCAAAAACTACCAGATGTCCTAGCCTGATAGCTCATGATCTGATCTTGGATCTTGATTAGATCATAGTGATCTTTCCCCATTAAGTCCCAACCACAACATTAATGGTTCTTCAGATATTTAGCAAAGATAGATATCAAAGAATGATCGGATTGTAAAATGCATCCTAGCAAAAATCTGATTGCTCAATATTGAGGTTGATGATGCTGACTCGAAGGCTTCACTCTGAAAAAAATATACGTTGCATTCCGAGAAGCTCCACCCCGAGGGATCAATTTGCAAAAATAAACAAACTACCTGAAGCAACAGATGATGCATCAAACAGGTGGAGACTTCTAGTATTGTGAGAATGGCTTTGGAGAGAAACCCTACCCAACTAACATGTGTCCTAGCCTACACCCAAAAGAAAAATTATATGCAAAAATTAGTGCAACCACCACATGGCACATTGCACACCTTTTGGGAACAACTTTGTTTATTTGAGCGCAAATCGGTTCAAAGCTGAAAAAGAGCGAGGGTCAAAAACTCAAAAAGATAGGAAAAAATTGCTTTACAGTTTTTTCAACTCACAAGGGGCCCCCGCTTGTGGGGGAATGAACCTAGAGATTTGAAGCTTTCTAGAGTTTGAGGAAGGTGGAATGTTTTACTTCCCAATAATAATCAGTGGGTCGGATGAGAGTATGAAGAAAATCAAATGATTGATCCAATTCAAGGACCTCCTTAAAAGAAACTCCTCCCAACCTGGTTGAAACAGCCCCAATGTAATAATAAAGTTGAGAAAGGAGAAGTATCTCCTTCTCGATTTCTTCAAAAGTGGGAGATGGACCTATACCAAAGAGTATTGTGGAAGACTTAACTTTGAGCTTGATCACATCCATGACCTACTCGATTGATAGCACTTCTCCGACTAGTGGGAAGAGGGCAAGCAATCCGCTATCCAGTAGAACTTGAAAGTCCTTCTCAATCTCAGTGACCTTTTATTCAATTCCCCCTAATGCTCCTTGCTTTTCAATGTAGCCTTGTGACAATTGATGAATTTTCTTACTTTCCGCAATGCAGTCCGTCGATCAAAAATTCCTACATTCTTTAAAACTTCCTCGGTGGCCTTATATAACCTGGAGATCAGAGCCTTCGATTCAACAGACTGGGGAGCATATATGTGTAGAATTGGGTTGAATATCAGGTTGACCTTGTTTAATTCTCGAGCATCCCTTAAGAATTACACAACTAGATTTAAGATGGAAACTACCATTATAATCTTGTCCTAATGCGTGGAGATCAATCTTCTCAGTATCAAGAGGACCCTGAATCCTTGCACTGGTTCTAACTCCTATTAGAGTGAGTCTCTTTTGCTTTTATGTTCTCCTCCAATCAACTTTTCTCTTGGAGGACGTTTGTGAGCTCTGAGTTCAGCCTTTTGATCTCTTCTTCACAATTCTGCAAAATAGACTCGGTCTCCTATTTCCCTCGTTTATTTCTTTCTGCTTCCTCCTAGGATTTCTAGAGTTCATCAGAAACTTGAGATTAGACACTATCCAATTCCTTCTTCACATTCTCCTGGTTGTACTGGTATTCTGTACTTTTCTCATGTTTGGCAAAAAACTCTCCTTTTTAACCTCTCTATCTCAGCATGAAGCTAACTCTGTTTATCCTAGGCCTCTTCCATCAATCTAGTCATTTCTCCCTGCTAACTTTGTAGCTACCCCAGGTGGAAAATCTACAAATCCTTGCCTCTAATATTTTCTTGTAATCTACTCATTGTGTCTTTTATATTTGCTAACTCTTCCTTGTGCTTTCTTTTCCTTTTGTCTAGTTTCTCATAGTTAGTGTAGACCACCTTCTAAGTGACCTTAGCCTGAACCATTTTTTCTCACGGGGGAGTTTCACTGAATTTGAGGCCTACGGCTTTCATGTCATAATCTTCCATCCACATTTCTCTAGCTAGCTTGGATTCTAGAGACTTCATGGTAGTAATCCATAGGGAATTTTTCTCTTCATCTAAACAGGCTTCAATCTTCTTCGTGGTTGGCTGCTCTATAGCTTTCACTAGCATTTTTTGTTTTCTCGCCTATCGAGCCTACTTCATCGCAACCAAATGAGTTTAGAGACTCTGTGGATTATTTATGCTTTGTGCATCAAGAGAAGCACCTGGAGGGAGACTGAAATAGGTAATAGAAGGGGGAGCCTCAGCTTTATTAGGTTGTAGAGAGGTGAAAGAGAGTGTTATCATGGAAAAAGGTGGGATGCCATATGAATATTGAAAAGGGGAAACACTCATCAGAGTGAAAGGGGAAGTGGGTGAAAATAGAGGAACTTTCCTGAAGGAAGATGGGTTTAGTGAAACTAGCAACATGGATGCTTCAATATTCACAATGGGATCCCTTGATAGGGTGATCAAAGAATCAATTGTGGCTGCAGTGGATGACACTCGCTCGACATGCAAGGTTTCTTCACAAGATTCACTATTCAATATGGTTGGGGGTTCATTTAGGACCAACAGATTGGGATCTGATGATGGAGGGATCTTTTCCATAGGTGGAGGTAAAGGAATGACTAGAGAAGCAGATGTAGAAAGGGTAGGGGAAGTAAAACTTACTTGAGTTGCCAAATCTGAATTTCCTAGTGGAGCAGACTACTTTTTCTTCTCCTCTGGCTATCTCACCGGGTCCACATAGGTCTTGGACTCGTCTCCTCTTCGTTCAAGTGGAATCGACAAACTCGGATCCTTTAGCAGTTGATCCCATCAAAATTTGACCTTCAGTAACCACAAGGACCTCTTTAGGAACTATCAGGTCCTTTTTCCTTTTCCTCAAGCACTAACAGAGGAAGTGGCCTATGGATCCTTATGTCTCAACCCTTTTCCTTTGTCAGGCTGCCAAGTGTGGGAAGTGTAGAGCGGAAGCTCCTCTTGTTCAATTTCCCAACTAGTCTCAAGGTTACTATCCCCAATATCGGC
Source organism: Sequoia sempervirens (assembly GCA_007258455.2). Taxonomy (NCBI): domain Eukaryota; kingdom Viridiplantae; phylum Streptophyta; class Pinopsida; order Cupressales; family Cupressaceae; genus Sequoia; species Sequoia sempervirens. Next base: position 91,267 of record VDFB02261497.1, on the reverse strand, counting down.
CTCTTTATCATAAACTTCATTTAACTTTTCATCATGTGGCTAGACCTACCCATACAAGGTGCTACTATTCCCAATCTCTTGTCGGAGCCTCTAGAAACCCTCCTTTTTCTCTAACCATCCTAGGCACTTTATTTGTGTACTCAAGGACTTGCCCATTCAGAGGCTACTTTGGTATTCTATCATTTTGAAATAAAATTCAAGCCATGGTGGTTTGTTAAGTGGTATGAAGGATAAATCAACATAGGATTATGTCCTCTCTATAGTGTTGTTCCTTCTTGATTCAAAATATTCTTGCTCTTCATGCTTTAAAGTCAGGATATGCTTTATCAGGTTGTAGCTCCATTTTTCAAAAATGAGAACTAGGCCTAGATGTGCCAATTTGTTGGTAAGCACCTCCTGAGCCTTCCATTTTGGTAGTGTTATCTAGATGTTGGCAATGGTGAGGGGATTCGGTAAAGCATTTTCTTGTGCCTTCCAGCACCATAGACATTATCAACAAGGGTTAACTGTCAGCATGCCTCCAAGGAAAAAACCCTATCTATTACAAATCTTGGGAGCCTGAAAGACTCCTCCACAAAACCATGGGCTCTGATGAAATTCAACTCATCCCTCAGAAAATAATCTATCGGGGTCTGCAGACTTCTTAACCATTGTAAAACCTCAAAAGAAAAATGGCGCAGAGGGCGTGGGAACAAGTTTACAAGTACTAGCCCCATGAAATAATATACAAACCAATAATAATCCCATGCCTTTGAAAGAACATGGGTCCATACCGAAATTAGCTAGTAGGACCCTCTTACATCATACCTAAACAGCAACAAGTATCCTTCAAAAAATTTAGAGTTTTGGTGCAAAATTAAATGTACCAAGAAAGAAGAATACCTGAACCTACACTCGGTATCATAATTTTCCAATTGTTCCAGCATTTTCTTAGCTATTATCTCAGAAAAATAAAAATACTTTTGCCTCTTTTCCTTCCTGGGCATAAAATCTAAGCCCATCTAAAATGGATACACCTTCTCATCATCATCATAGCCGTAGATAGAGGTCAACATTGAGAAAATTATTTGTAGATCATTTTTGAATTTTTTGCATTGTAGAGGAAAGAGGATTTGACCTCCCTCTGACTTTTCTTTCATTTTCATCCTCATAAAATTGCAATTGCTTATTTTTGGTTTCTTAGAGCTCTTCCATCACTTCCTTTTTGAAGCTCACAGCACCCCAGTTAGTAGGGATACATAACATATCCTAGATGGTTGTTGCACTAACTGTAACCCTTATCTTGCCACCAACTATAGCCTTTTTTTCCTTGTCAAAAATCCTTGCACATTATCCACCAATTCTAGACATGGGTGTACAACGGGAAACATGAATTATGGAATACCACAATTCCAAAATCATAGCAAAAAACCTCTAGATCCCCCAAACTTGATCATTTTTTGCAACGCCCCTTCCCTGAGGATTTTAGGGTTTACCATCCTTGGGTCAAAAATATTGTCCTCGAAATCCTACATGAACTCTTTCGTAACAAGGTCACCTGAAACATGTACCAACTTGGTGTCGAAAAAATGTTGTTCTTCCACCACCAAGGCATTAGCAAATGACTCCCTCTTGAAAATGTTGACGCAACCTGATTTTCTAGGGGAAAACCCAGCCTATCTCCCAGAAGTTGATGCTTCCTCCATTATTGAGCCAAAAGTTTTGCAAAGAGCTTCTCCAGAGAAATGGTTACTTGCTACTTTTTGCAAAAGTTTACCTTTGGGTGCATTGGAAATTATGTTATGTACATGCAGTAAAATGCTACTGTTATCAATGTCTTACTAAATGCTACCACTGAGGCGATACATGTGGACTAGGGATTCATATCCCTTGAGAACGCCAAATTCACCACAAGAATGTAATCAGTACATTCTCCTCACCACCCTTTTTCATAAACAATCTTGTGTTATTGGAAAGCATGATTATCACCATGGGAAATGTGCTCAAGTGATACAAGGTATTTGAAAAGACTTGCATATTCAATTTGTCAGAGCTTAGTGTGTTAATCAACATATTTTCCATAAAAAGGCATATCGATGTTGATGATGATAATGGACACATGGCAGCCATTGGTACATGAGGGTATTTACTCCCAATGCCCAAATTTATTTCTCGAGGCATGTTGTCAGATTCATGTATGATTTACCTCCTACACTCTGATTGCTTTGACAATTTCTTTGTTGCTGACCGATGAGAGACGGTTTTTTCCATCCGTTGAGCTTGTCGGTGCTACCTTTCTATAAATAGCTTTTCCACCTTAGCAAAATATTCACTCATTTTAACTCTTCTAGTTTAGCAATCCTTCCCTACTGCATCCTATTCCACTAACTTTTGCTACTTTTTCATTATGTCAGCTAGCCTAGGTACTCCCATTCAGCTTCTACCATGGAGGCTGCAATACACCTTTTTGGGTGAGGTTACTAGTGACAGAATTAAGCACCTAGTAAAGAAGAGTGACCACCTATGTGTTGTTGTTTTCAAGTGGGTAATCAGTCAGGACTACATTAAGGATGAGAACCAACCGAGCTGCAACTCCAATGTTGTTTCTCACTTCATCACCTCCTTGATTGACCTGAACATCACCAAGCCCTGGAAAATTGAATTATGTGACCAGATGTTTGACTCTGCAATGTTGGATGGGATCGATGACATTGTGCAAGTGGTTATCCCTAGTGTCAGCATTTCAAGTGCCATGGACCTCTACAGACACATTGATTATGGGGAAGACATGGTCTGGCTACCTCTCTTGACTGACTTCCACACCATGGATCTTGAGAGGCATTGTTCATTATCTCAACCTGTGGCCACCTTCCTGCTTCAAGAGTATAGCATGGAATGCATTCCTTGACTTGAATGGAAGAAACACTTTGAGTTTTCGATATATAGCTATGGAAACGAGGACTAAGGTCTGTGTTGTGTCAAGCCCACATGTGTTATGTGTTCACCCCCCTTTTCATCTTGATAAAGAAGAAGAAGAAGAACCCAAAAAAGAGCTGCTTCAACTGCTTAACAAAATTTGGAGGCTTTAGCTTTTACTATTTTTTGCACGTTGCCTCCTTTTTGCCCCTTTTTGCTCTGCAACTCTTTTTGGGTTTGCTCAAGAGAGCCTCATGCTTTAATCTGAGCCTCGGGCTTGTATTAAATTATAAATTTTTTGATGAATATAATATAATACAATACTTTTTCTACTTCCTCCATGTTATTATCATGGATTATTAGCAAAAAAAAAATGTTTTTACAAAAAAAATTACATATGGTACATAACTGTGAAAATATTTAGAATCTACATACCTTAATGGAATAATTTTAGATGAATACCATTAACTGGTATATCCAAAATTTTATTTTCCATGTCTTCTATCTCGTATGCATTCTTTTCTTTTCATGTGTGAATGCAGAAGGGACCCTTCCATAGCACTTTTAATTTCATATGTTGACCTATTTTTGTGTTGCGCTCATCATATTTTAATACCAAGCTTCCTTCTCAAAAATTTGGGTGGGAGGTATTCTTTTCGAACCATCATTTGACTACTTGTTGGTGCCCAATCATGGCTTCATATAACTTTTCCCTTGCTTCCTCAAGATTCAGGAGTTTCACCAGCCTAACCTCCATCCCACCATCCCGCTGCTTTCTTTGACTTCTAAAGCCTTGATTAGTTGTAACGTCAGGATTTCTATAGAAACGAGTAGCACTACCTCCTTTCCATATACTAATTCATATGGGATGGTCTTTAAGATTTGTTTGGGAGTGATCCTGTCAACCCACAAAGCGGCCCACAGATGCTTATGCCATTCCCTTTGTCATTCTGACCCAATGTGCTTGATTAGACTAATCAGGTTCTTGTGGGTCAAATCTACCAATCCATTTCCCTATAGGTAATAATTTGATGACATCTTGAGGTAGACCCCATATTTGAGAGAAAATTCAAACATTTTGGAACCCACAAAAGCTCGTGCATTATCAGATATGATGGTTTTTGGTGAGCCAAATCTTGCTACAACTTTTCAAGGAAACTTACAATCTCGCTTTCTGTAGCATTATTTAGGGCAACGGCCTCTATCCATCTTGTGAAGTAGTTAGTTGTTGTAAGTATTCACTTGTGGCCAGTGTTGGAAATAGGTTTTATCATTATAATAAAATCTAGACCTCATTGGGAGAAGGGCTCCTTGGTGACAATTGGACTCAGTGGCATAGCATAATCCTTCCTCTTGCTGACAAAATATTAACACCGAGTACATTTTCGCACCAGATGGTGTGCTTCGAAAAACATAGAGGGCCCATAGTATCCTACCTGCATTATTTTTAGGGATGTGGTTTTTGTGGATAAATGTATGCCTTTGGGACTACTATGGAATTCATTCAAAAATATTTCTACTTGGAGATTATCTAAACATCAGAGAAGGATATCGCCATAATTCCTTTTGAACAATATCCCTTTTGAACAAAATCCCTTCAATTAGTACATATTTGGTGCCCTACAGTCAGTAATAATGCCTTTTTTGTTTTGGAATGCTGGTTGGGTATTTCCCTTTTTCCATATATCATGTCTGATCTATCACCCATGATTTTTTGGACTCGAACTAGTTTGTGTAGGCCTAATCAGTTTCTTCTTCTGCCAAGACACTTAGTTCTTGCACAAGGTATTCACAAAGACCTCTTCCCTGAACCATCTTGGTTGGTCTAATGTCAACATCATACTCTAGGATCTTGGTGATCCAGTTAGCCCTTTTCTCAATTATTTTTCCTTTGGTGATATACTCCCATACACTAGGATGAGTGACGAGAATATTGATTATGTTGACCAATACCAGGTGTTGGAATTTCTTGAGGCTTTTAACAATAGCAAAGGCCTACTTTTCTACAAAATTGTACCTAGCTTCATATCCTCTAAGGGTCCTTGAGTAAAATGTGATTGGATGTTCTCCAAAATTGTCTTCTTCCTTCTAAGTGAGCACTGAAGCTATGCTATATGGGCCACTATAGACGTAAAGCAGGAAATCTTTGGAAAAGTTCAAATTAGCTAACACTAGGGCTGCAAAGATGGTTTCCTTTATCTACTTGAAATTTTTATTTCCTTTGAGAGTCCATTTGAAGACTAATTCTTCTTTAACATTAGCATGATAAGCCTTGTGATTCCCACGAATTCCGAAATGAACCAACTGATGAAATTAATCTTCCCTAAGAAATACTACAGCCCCTTCTAGTTGACTAGAAAAGGTAGCTCCATTATAGATCTAACCCTTTTTGGGTCTATTGTTATTCCCTCCTTTCATAATATAAAGCCGAACAATTTTCCTTAGGGTACTCCAAAGATGTACTTCTTGGGATTTAAGGAAATCTTGAACTGTTGGCATCTCTAGAAGACATCCTCTAGATGATCAAAGTGGTCATCCTTCAATTTTTAAAAAATCATTAAGTCATCCAGATATATTAAAATGATCTGATTAACTAACCTTTTGAAAGTGATATCCATCACACACTAGAAGGTTGCGCCAACATTGGAAAGCCCAAAGGGAATCTTTGCATATGAGAACATTCCCCACTTCATAGTGAATGTTGTTTTATGTTGGTCTTCCTTCTTTACATAGACCTAGTTATAACCTAAGAAACCATCGAGCAATGAAAACATTTATGATCCAGCCACTATCTGCAGGATCTACTCCATTGAAGGTAAGGGGTGGTGATCTTTTAGCGAAGCTTTGTTCAAATCCCTAAAAACTGCACAGAGCCTAATATCACCATTCTTTTTCTAAACCAATACCAGATTAGACACCTAGGTGGAATGCTTAATCGAGTTTATGATCCTAGACTCGATTAGCTTAGTGAGCTCTTGTGCCATCAATGCTTTGACTTTTGGATTGACTGGACTTTGCTTCTTTTAGATGGGCTTTGATCCTTTGGGCAAGTCAATAGTATGCTAGATTATGCCAAGATTGTATCCCTTAAGTTCATCATAGGTCCAAGCTACAACCCCATCATATCTAGAACATAGATCCCTTAGTATTTCCTTATCCTTCTATGGAATGTCCCTTTTGACCTTTAATTTTCTGCCATTTATGACATCGAGCTCTTCATAGTCTTTCTCATTGGCAATGAATCTTTGTTTACTATTTATAGCATCCTCATAGTTGAAAATATTCTCCAATGAAATCAAACCTTGGGGGAGCTTGTTACCTTTTAATTGGATCACTTGTCCCTCCAAAGTCTTTCCTGCTTTTGTTTGTGAATGGTCAGACAATTTTCCTTGGTTCTATAGAAATGAGGTAATCTAAAGATCATCCTTAAAGACCTACCAATTTTGGTTATTGTCAAGAATCGATGGTTAGACAATGACTTGTAATGTATTCTGATTTCTTGTTAAGTCGGGAATTGGTTTGAATTGCGAACCAATTGAAGCCATCCAATCAGCGACACTATTTTGAGATTCGAGAATGACCTATCTATTAAAAGATTCAAAGCTTTCCATCAGATCCCATATCATGTGTCTGTAGGACTTCATTCTTACATTTTTGGCAGTTGCCCACCCATGGATTTGGCTTACGACCAACTATGAATCTTTGAATTCTTGCACTCTTCTCATGCATGTCTGTTCAGCAAGACACAAACCATGGACCAAAGCTTCATATTCAGCATCATTATTCAAGCATGGTAACTAGAAATGGAAAGATTTAAGGATTTCTGATCCATTTGGGGATAGTAGTCAGACCCTTGTGCCAAATCCAGACTTGCATTTGGCACCATCAAAATACAACATCCATAGACTATTGTCACCTGGACCACTAGGCTCTTCATGTTCTTTTATCAGTTTCAGGAAAATTTGGTCATCATCAACGATCACATAAGTGCCTAATCCAGTGGCATAGAATTTCCCAAATGGATCAGATTCATTGAACTAATTGAGGAGGACCTCTTCTTTGGGGGTCCGCTCACTCGTGTCCTCCTCGTCCTCTAACATTTCAACATAATATGTCTCTCCTTTTGAGAAAGATGTGTGTACCACTTCGAAGCATAGAACCATATTATCTGCTATATGCTACGGGTGCAAGGATTTAGACAAGATTTTCATCTTTACCCCATGCTTTGTTCGCAATATTAGGTGGGACCTATCCACCAAGCTTTGATGTGAAGTCTCTTGAAAGGCACATCCCGAACACTAAGGAAATTTCTATCACAACCACCTCTTGTGTGACCTTTTGGTTTGGGCATGAGAAGAGGGTCAAATATAGATCTTTGATATAACCAATGGTCAGAACCTTCTTCCCATCTAGTTGCATGATCCCTTTCTCAAGAGGCTTATACTTGAGTTTCAAAGCATCTACCACTTGTTTAGGCATGACTATCATACTAGATCCTGAATCAATCATGTTATTGTGTAGGATTTTATCCCTGACAATGAGTGTTAAAAAGAAAGGTTTGGTTTTTAGATTTCTTACCTCTTTCTCTTTTGGGTTGTCTTCCACGTTTACATATGCTACAACTTTCAAAGATTGAGGATCTAATGTGAGATCTTTATCTTTAACTTGATCATGTGATGGAATTGCATCCATTTGTAGTATTTGTTCTCCCTCTTTTAATGCCTTTTGGAGCAACTCCTTTTTCTTCAAAATCGATATCACGTGCCACAAAGATACATTAGTGGGCACCTTCTTCAACTGCTCAACTACATTGAGTGTTCTGATTGGAGGAACTTTGGATTTGAATGGTGGTATCTCCTTCATCTTTAAAATAGGTCAATTTGATGCGGGTGCACTTGGTACTTTTTCCATCTCCTTTGTTGGCAATGGCAAAGTTTACAACTATTAGATAGGTCGAACCTATGTAGTTTTCTTCTCTTGTGGTTGTGACTAGGGATGTTGTGGAACTTGTGACACATACTCTCTAGTGAACATTCTTTTGGATCTCGTATTATAGTCTGATTGTACTTGTGGAGCACTAGTCATCAAAGCATCGTTCACGAATACCACATCTTTTTCTTCCATCCAAGAGAAAAGTGCTTGGTCCGATGTGATGTATAGCTCCTACTCTAAAGATATTCCTTGAATTTGTGCCCTAAAGTAGGCATTCTCCATTTTGGGAGACTGATATTATTCTACACTTGAGTAAATGCCTTGGCTTCTCTACTCCACTATCTTTTTTTGGAGGTTTCCCCTTGGACATTTTTGGGGCATATGGCTATCACTGAATGGGAAGCACCATATGTTCTCATCTTCCACCAAGTTGTTCTGGCGTAGGATTAATTCTTTACTTGGGTTATTCTTGACTATTTGTGGTGGCATAGTGACTGGAACTATCTAGTTTACAAAAATCAATTGTTGACTCTATTCCTTCAAGGCTCCTTGATACGTGCTATGTTGGTAGGATGGCCTTTCTCCTTGATAGGTCTATGAGGCAAGATTAAAAGGTGATGCTTGCTTCCATTAGATGAGGACTAGCTCATTTGTGAAAGATTGCATGATATTTTTCATGTCGTTGACATCAGCCATTAATGAAGAGGAGCTTGATGTGCTTGGTTACGCATTAGGGTATACGTACATGGATGATGGTGTAGCCGTTATAGTTGCTTGTGAAGTGGAGGTGTTTGGAGATGATTCTTCCCATGTTTAATTAGAGATTTCTACAGACACGGTAGGAGCTTCTCAACATCAATCATACTATTCTCTACTCGCACGGCCAAATCATATGTGTTAGGAAAAATATCTCCTCCCATGGATTGCACCACAACTGTGATGTCATAATTAAGAGCTTTCAAGTAGAACATGAACACCATAGTGGTTGGAGGCCTAGTAGTCACTAGAATTCTTAGCCAGCTCTTGTGAAATTTTGTGTTGAAATCACTCATGGCCTCTTGCAGGGCTCTTTTGATAGTGATTAGTTGTTGCAGCAAAGAAGAGCAGTCTCCCTTCTCAAAGAAATGGTTGAATAACTTCTCTCCAAGCTGGTCCCATGATCAGATCAAATTGGAAGCAAAAGACCTATACTAGTCCTGGGCTTTTCCTTTGAAATACGCGGCTAGTAATCTTAGAGCAACATTCTCCTATGTGATGGCATGCACCCTGCATACCTCCGCTATATCTTGGAGATGTTCAAAAGAAGTCTTGAAGTCACCCCCAAAAAAATTTGGGATGGTCTTAAGAGTCTTGATAGGTATGGCAGGCCATACATTGGGGGGAGTAGGTTGTTGTAGCAGACTATCGCTATCCTAGGTCACAAAATTTCTAGGAGGGCAGCACCTAGATGAGCCATGAAAAACAAATTCCTAGGAATGGGGAAGATGGGTATTCTAATTTGGAAAGTTTGACCACCTGAAGGGTAGATAAGGCTATAGATGGTGGGTTGATACTTCTTACCCAATTTCTCCTTATAGGTGATATAAATCTTGTAAGTCTCCTTCTCCTTGATGTCGAATCAGGTAACTAGGAGAACTAGAAATGGCCTCTTGAAGATGCTCTCATTGGGATTCTGGGTATGAAATTTCTGGCCTCTTTTCTTAGTCTAATCTAAAAATATTTATGACTTCTAATCAAACGTTCGAAAAGCTTCAGGTCCCACCAGGCATACCAGAAAAATAATTGTTGATCATCAAAGCTTGCACTTCTATGACAGTCTTATGGGAAATTCAGCGAGTGGGGGACTAATTTGTGCCTCACTAAATACCTTTGGGATTTTTATAGAAAATTGGCTCTTCTCTATGTTTTGGGGAAAGAGGTAGAAAGAAGTGTGAATAAAACATAAAAGGGGGTGATGTTCCAAAGCTTTTACAACATTTCAAACCTCAAATTGTTTCTTATAACTAATATAATGGACAAAAATTCCACAGACCCTTCATTGTTGAGAAGAGAACAAGCAACAAAGTCTTAGTGAAAGCACGATGCAGTTATTTAGATCTTCCCATGGGAAGCATCCATTTAGGTCGATTAGATATAAGAATTCTCTACCAATTAACAGAAATACAAAAATTCATAGAAAACTCTTCTCTTTACAGCATAGTTTAAAAAAAGGATAACTTTTACGAAGAATCGAAAAGACTAAAAGATATAGTCAAGTTTCTAAAAGCTTTCAGCATAGAAGCTTAATGAAATGAAAATTAACAACCCATACTATCAAAGTAGACTTAACACAATGCTTTAATCATGAAAGAAAGATAAACAAGAAACTTGACAAAGGCTATATCATGCACAATTTCAGAGATTTCTTATAAATAGTTTAGACTTCAAATAAATGAATAGAAAAAGAAAAGGTCAGATGCCAATCCAATGATAGTTCAGAATTTAAAAATATAACATGCTAGAGAAATAACAATGTTTCGTAACACCTACTTCTGAAAAGAAAAACTCCCTATTGGATCTATCTTTAAAAGAAAAATAGTTATTGAAGCAAATTTCTTCTAATGCTTAAAACAAGTTGCCACCATCTATTTATAGCCAGCAAAAGAGAGTACCGCCATAAAAAATTATGGAAGCAGAAACTACTAGATGTCCTAGCCTGATAGCTCATGATCTGATCCTGGATCTTGATTAGATCATAGCAATCTTTTCTCATTAAGTCCCAACTGCAACATTAATGGTTCTTCAGATATTTAGCAATGATAGCTATCAGAGAATGATCGGATTGTAAAATGCATCCTGGTAAAAATCTGATTGGTCAATATCGAGATTGACAATGCCAACTCAAAGGCTCCACTCCAAAAGAAAAATACATGTCGTGTTCCAACAGGCTCCACCCCAAGGGATCACTTCACAAAAATAAATAAACTACCTGAAGCAAAATATGATGCATCAAACAAGAAAAATGATATGCAAAAATTCATGTAGCCACCATGTGGCACATTGCACGCCTTTTGGGAACAAATTTTTTTATTTGAGTGCAGATCGGTCCAAAGCTAAAAAAGAGTGAGGGCAAAAAACTCAAAAAGACTAAGGAAAAAATTGCTTTACACACATGAAGATTAGTTGATAGTTAGACCTTTCGTTTCTATATTTCAAGTTTACATATGTTTTGGTTCCAAGTTTGTAGATATTTTTTGGTTCAAATTTTACATATGAATATTGGTTTGAAGTTATCAATGTGGTAGTATAGACAAGGTGGTAAGCATTGACAAGATCACTACATTGTCAATGCAGTAGCAATGACAAGGTAGTGAGTTGTTTGAAAAAATGCCTCAAAGAAATGGGATCTCTTGGTGATGTGAGCTATTTGAAAAAATGCCTCAAAGAAATGGGATACAATCACCAAGAGATCCCATTTCTTTGAGTCATTTTTTCAAACAGCTCACATCACCAGGAGATCCCATTTCTTTGAGGCATTTTTTCAAACAACTCACTACCTTTTCATTGCTACCGCATTGACAAGGTAGTGAGCATTGTAAGAAAAAATATAGTATAGAAATTAGTCAAAGAGGGAAAAAATAATAAATTTGGCCATGCTACAAGAGGTATCAAATAGCTGATTATTGGTCATTATCGCCCATTATTTGTACACCTTGACTTTGTATTATAGTTTCTTTAGCATTTGGGTATGGTGAGTTGTTGTCATAATCACAATCATAAGTATCATTGGCATGTGTCATTGTTACTCTAGGTTAGCACTATCATTCTCCATTAGCATTGTCATTTCATTTCTATTCTTCACTGATGCATATCTACACCTTGGATGGTTGCATATGCTCATATGACTACATTTTATAATACAATCTACCTCCATGATAATTTCTTGTTGTCCCGTGACTGATATTTCTTGCTTGGTGACTATGATAGTTTTCATAGTTTCATGCAACATTATCTTGCTTCCTTCACTTGTAGGTGGCTGAAACATGACTATGTTCTTGATTTGTAGCACCGGTTTTTCTTGTTCTCTAACCCCATCATTATCATTGCCATTGTAGGTGTTCATCAAAAAATGAGATTTAGAAGGCTTATCTTTGAACATGAGTATAATTTTCATAGACCTCACCCTTATCATAATTTCCCTTGAGCAATTTTTCAAGGTTGATGTAGGTTCACATGTGATATGAAGTGTCCTTCGGCACCCTGTAGGTTATTAGCTTGTAGCCCTTCACAAAGAATTTTTTTCATATACCTTTATTCTTATATCTGATAATGGGGATCTAAAACCTGATTTGGATACCCGTATAATTCTTATTAGACATGTGTAAAAATCATATGGGTTTAATTAATACATAATTGGCCAAAACTACTTACAATCAAATTAGGCCTCTTTCTAAGGACTGTTATGGAACAGTAGTTACTAAATGGATTATTCATGTCTTGAAATTCATATGGAAGGTGTATTTAGACATTTATAACATGCCTAAATAGTCCCTAGTCTTAAACATTCCTGAAATACAAGAATTTGCACTAAAAATAGATAAATTGCCATGTAAAAGCTAGGAAATCAAGGGCTTTGTGGAAAATGAACTTACATGTGTGGAAAATTCATGAAAATTGGCACATCATCCCATACACTTATAACCATCAATAATCCAAAAAATTTGAAAATGTGGTTGGTGGAAACAAAAGTTAAGACTATGCCCTAGATTGAGGCCTAAACCAACAATTCCAACAAAAGTTAAGCAGTGTAAAGTTGCAAAGGAGTGTAACTTTTATTCTGCAACTCAGGTGACCAAACGAACTATTCCAACACATCTAGATGGGTACATTTAGGATAGGAATTGTCCTATTGTTCACCCAAACACGTCGAATCAGTCCAAGCTATGTTCAACCAACTCAATCCCTTAAGAGTCCAAAGTGCAAAATGGTTGTGATCTTTGACAGGACATTACTCAAAAATCATGATGCTTAGAAAGTTCTCATCTAAGGTTACGAGATCTTGTTGGGCCCATCTACAATAACCTATCTCAATTTTTGATATCTTGGAGGCATTTTCTAGTGGTGACAACTTTTTAGTTGATGGAAAAGGTGTCAAATGCAAGCAATGTAAAATTGCAAAGGGGTGTAACTTTTGTTTTGTAGCTCGTGTGACCAAAAAGATAGTTCCAACACATCCAAATGGGTATGTTTAGGCTAGATAGGGTCCTCTTTCACACCCAAACACACTGAATTAGTCTGGGCTACGTTGAATCGGCACAATCCCTTAAGAGTTCAAAGTGTAAACTGGCTACAATCTTTGACGGGATGTTACTCAGAAACCATGACACTTAGAAAATTCTCTTCTAAGGCTACATGATCATGTTGGGCCCATCTATAATAACCTCTCTTGGTTTTTCATATCTCGAAAGTGTTTTCCAGTGGTGATGACTTTTTAATTGATGAAAAAGTGTCAAATGCAAGCAGTGTAAAGTTGCAAAGGGGTGTAACTTTCATTCTACAACTCGTGTGACCAAAAAAACTATTCCAACACATCCAGATGGGTACATTTAAGATATTCATGGTCATATTTCGTACCCAAACACACCGAATCAATCTAGGCTATGTTCAACTGAGTCAATCCCTTAAGAGTCCAAAGTGCAAAATAGCTACAATCTTTGATGGGATGTTACTCGAAAACCGTGATTCTTAGAAACTTATCATCTAAGGCTATGAGATTATTTTGGGCCCATCTACAATAACCTCTCTCATTTTTTGATATCTTTGAGTCATTTTCTTGCGGTGACGACTTTTCAGTTGATGGAAAAAGTGTCAAATGCAATTAGTGTAAAGTTGCAAAGGGGTGTAACTTATGTTCTAAAACTCATGTGACCAAATGGACTATTCCAACACATAGGAATGGGTATGTAACATAGTAAGAATGGTCATGTTTTGCACCTAAACACACTGAATCAGTTTGGTCTATGTTCAACCAACTCAATCCCTTAATAGTCCAAAGTGAAAAATGGTTGCAATCTTTGATGGGATGTTACTCAGAAACCATGATGATTAGAAACTTCTCATTTGAGGCTAAGGGATTGTGTTGGAACCATCTAAAATAACCTCTCTCTTTTTTTGATATATCTGATGTGTTTTCCAGTAGTGATGACTTTTCAATTGATGGAAAAAGTGTCAAATGCAAGTAGTGTAAAGTTGCAAAGGGGTGTATCTTTCATTATGCAACTCGTGTGACCAAAAAAAAATATTCTAACAAATAGGATGGGTATATTTAGGTTAGGCATGGTCCTCTTTCATATCCAAACACATCGAATCATTCTAGGCTACATTCAACCAGCTTAATCCCTTAAGAGTCCAAAGTGCAATATGGCTACAATCTTTGACTAGATGTTACTCAAAAACCATAACACTTAGAAACTTCTTGTTTGAGGCTATGGTATTGAGTTAGGCCCCTCTATAATAACCTCTCTCATTTTTTGATATCTCAGAGGCTTTTTCCAGTGGCGATGACTTTTTAGTTGATGAAAAAAGTGTCAAATGCAAGCAATGTAAAGTTGTAAAGGGGTGTAACTTTCATTCTGCAACTCATGTGACCAAACGGATTGTTCCAAAATATCTAGATGGGTGCTTTTAGGCTATAAATGGTCCTTTTTTGTTCTTTTGTACCAAAACATGTCGAATCAATTTGGGCTATGTTCAACTGGCTCAATCCCTTTAGAGCCCAATGCGCAAAATGGCTACAATATTTGATAGTATGTTACTCAAAAACCATGACCCTTAGAAACTTCTCATCAGAGGCTACAAGATTGCATTGGGACCATCTACAATAATCTCTTTCAATTTTTGATATCTCTGAGGATTTTTCCAGTGGTGACGAATTTTTAGTTGATGGAAAAAGTGTCAAATGCAAGGAGTGTAAAGTTACAAAGGGGTGTAACTTTCATTCTACAACTCATGTGACCAAACTAACTATTCCAACATGTCTAGATGTGTACTTTTAGGCTAGGCATGGCCCTCTTTTTCACCCAAACATGTCGAATCAATGTCAGCTACATTCAACCAGCTCAATCCCTTAAGATGGCATGCAAAACAAAGGAAAAGAGAAAGATTCATGTGACAGTTAACAAGTCTAAGTTTTCCACACCAAAAGCATATGATTGCATGAAAGAGGTAAAACATGTGGGTGTTAAAATAGTTGAGGAAAATGGAAAATCTACAAAAAAACACCACATCGAGGAATAAGGGAATTGGTGTATGAGGCTTAGGGTTAATCTAGACATCCCAGGCTTCACACCACTTGCATGAACAGCCATGAGTGATGGGTTTGATTAATTGGTATAAGAAGGTTGAGGACTAATCTATGCATTCTTCACTCCATGCCACTTACAGGAAGTCATGAGTGATAACTTCCATTGGGTAATTAACTGACTCAATAGGTTTTGGCTATAGTGGATGTTACTCTAAATGGGATAAATGGTAGAACCAATTGACCAACATGCAATTGAATTGATTTCTCTTCCATACATTTGTGTGGGGGTCATTTAGAATCCTCTATAAGTTAGATGCTCTTTTGTAAGCATGAGTACAACCCTTGGAATTCAAATATGGAGGTTGGTGAGTTGCAGTTTCAAATTAGGAATATAAGATGACTCTACAAATGAGTGCAAGAGACAAGTAGATTGAATAAGCATGTAATCCACAAGAAGGAAAGTTAATAGAGGACTGTGATGTTCTTGACAAGGCCCCAATGCATTTGAAAGCCCAAATTGACTTGTAAATGTTGCAAGATAATAGTAGAAATGAGGAAGCACAACTTCAATATATTTTTTTGTAAATCTCTCTTTCAATGTGTGTTTGAGTTATTTACTTTCTCACTTTCATCCAACTAATTCAGTAATTGAAGCACATAATAAAGAATATGAATGATATGTTCAATTGATTAGAAGCATAGTTCTTACTTACAAGAGTAAGTAACATTAGACTTTACTAATATACAATCTAAAGAATCAATGTACTCATTTACTACACCATTATTTTATGGATTTCAATAGCCACATGTCAACCGTAACATAGGAGTGTGAAATTTGGCCTATAAGCATTGTATGCATGCATTTAAGCATGCACACAATTGCATAATGAATACAAGATCTGGATGGAAGCCATAGTGGTGGGAAATATAATTTTTTATCCTTTTATATATTGATTTAGTATTGTAGAACATTGAATTAACTGTTGGAATCAAGGAACACTGAGAGGGGGGGTGAATCAGTGTTGTGCAATTTTTAACTTTATTAATCTGATCTTAAAAGCATTTATACCAAGAGAAAGATGCATGAACATAAAACAAACAACCAGAACACCATAACACAAGGATTTTTATGTGGAAACCCTATTAGGGGAAAAACCACAGTGGAGGTCAATCCACAATATTATTTGAGTATACTCAAAAGGATGTTTACAAAAATGGGAATGCACTTGCATTCAGGCACACTGCCTAGAGCTCACTGCTCAAAACAGAAAGGCTTACTACCTTACAAAAATATTTGGATAACATCCAAAATATTTGAACTGAGAAAGTAGCATCTACAAATTCCTGATTACAGTTCTGGTTAAGCTCATCAATTGAATTCTAGACCTTTTGTCTGATTCTGCTCTGTCTACTTCAACTCACATCACAAAATCCTTAATGCATAAATGAAACTATGCATAATTGCTCTAAAATCTCTCTAACATTGACAACACACATCAACTCACTTTTTACACACACCAAAATGATATAATCGATCGCTTATATATATCTGCTACTAAGGATTTAATCTCTTCATGTTGGCTTTAATAAAACATAAAAATATTTACAAACTGTCGGCTCAAATCATAATTAATTTTCAATGCGCACCTACCAAAGTCAGCCATAACATAGTAAGGACCCAAATCAAAATGCTCAAACATAAAAAAACTTAACCAATTACTCCTCGAACATCCACAATGTGCTTCATTCACCAAGTCAGCCTTCTTGCATTGATTAAAAAAAAATTAATCAATTGGATCTTCTAACTTGCACACAGATCGATACAAGGCACTGAGATTCATAGATAACATAGATAATACCAAACAACATTCCCTGAGATCCACAACTCAAAAAGATAATAGAAAATTTGCATATGAATTGATGAACACAAATCTATCGGATGCTTTGTTCTAGCTTGACTATCTTCAATTTTTCTGCTAGTATGATCAAATGTTGACAAGAAGATTGAATTACTAACAAGGATTGCCATCAATGACAACACTTGAAAACATTTGCAGTGTCTCTTGCCAACAATCTCCCCCTTTGGCATTGATGGAAACACTTAGTGAAAAATGACTAAGTGTCGGATCAATACCAACATGAATTACACTGCCATCCTTCAAGATTTCCAAAACATAGCTCAAAACTACAACTCCCCCTGAGATAAATATACAATTTTTCACTGTTCTACTCTCCCCCTTTGACATCAATGGCAAAGGTAGGAATCTGCACCAAAGATCAAACAAAAACTTCAAACTACATATGTAGAAACTTGTTTCTACAACTTACACAAACTTGAAAATATCTACAAAATTGGTCTTCAACAAGTTCAAACTTGTGTCCCAACCCTTCTTGAGACTCTCCAAGATAGTCATGTGACCATAGAATAGATAATATTGCATCTCTATAGCTTCAAGGTTCGTCAAATCACTAACCACCAAAGCTTCTTGTGCTTCCTTCAATGCACTCAACATTGTTTCCATCTTCGGACCAATTAGACCTTTAAGCTCACATGCTCTTTCCACAATTATATTGTTATCATGCATCAAAATATTTATCTTTTCAAGTAGGGATATAACCTGACCTTCTTTCTTTCCAATAGAAATATTTAAAGCATCAAAGGCATCATAAATATCAGCTAACTAATTCTCATGATCCTTAACCTTTTTCTCATTGTCCTCAGTGAATTTAGACAAAGACAAACATGACTTATAGATCTTTCCTCCTTCAAATAGAGCACTTTGAACATTCTTCACATAGGTAGCTAATAATGATTTGTCATTAGCAATCATGCACTTTAGCCTATTGAACCTTTTATCATCAAATTCCTTATGTACCTTCACCTCAGCTGACTTCTCAAGGGACTCAAAATGAGTACTTACAGAATTAATAAGTTTCTTCAGCTCATCGGATGGAGAACCGAATGGATCCTTGACATGAGTAGGCATGATTCTCTCCAATATTTTGGATGCAAGACTCAATAGCTCATTGTCTTCAATATGTGATTTCAAAAATTCTTCCCTAGCCTTCGCCTGTACAAATGATGCAACTTTCAATTTCTAAATTGGAGACAAAGTAGGAAAATTAATAGGACCTTTACCCAATTCAAGGTCAAACTCTTCCTATTACACTTCTAGAAATTTCTTCACTACCTCTGCAGTGTCTCTTGCTTCCACAGTAACTTCCTTTAATTCAATCTTTTATTCAATCACTATTTCCTCAGCTACCAATTCTTGCTTTTCTTTATGAATCTCAACTTCTTCAACTGTCACAACTTTTTCTTCAACCGACAGAACCTTCCATTACTTCTTCATCCACCAGACTAGATGAAATATCTTTAACATGTGCTTCTTCAGAGACAACATTGATTTTTTTCTTTAACAAAACTTCCTTTAGAATTCTTTCAGTTTCTTTTACTACCTCTTTAGTTTGACCAATCATAAGCTTGTTTACTCTTGTTTTTCTCTTGAAATCTCTTTTAGCTTCATTCAGGATTGTCTTCATTTCCTCAATAGACATCACCGGACATAAATCTGCAAGAATCCATTCTATCATTTGCTCTTCTTTAGTTCTTGCACTTACTCTACTCATTTCCAAAACTTCATACAGTTCCTTAGGCAACTGAGACATTATCTCAACAAGAGTCATATTGAAATTGTTTAAATACTTTATTGGAGCCTCCTCAAGAACTCTTTGACCAACACTATCAAAGGTATCATACCATTCTCATAGTGGCTTAAGATTACCATCCTTAATTATGCCTCTCAACTTCCTTTATAGACATACCTAGTTTTTTAGTTTTCACCTTCTTCTTTTCTTTCTCTTCTTCATCGAAGGGCTTGTCCTTAGTGACTTTTGTTGCCTGGGTTCCCATATGCCTTATTTCCCTTACCTCTTCATCAAATTCAGCCTCTTCATCTTTTGAGACAGCATCATAGACTCTTGTGCTCTTGTCCTTCTTCCTCTTACTGGATGCCATGGCTTAAGCTTTCACAGGGGTTGAATTCTTTGTAGGACCGGATAGGGGTGTAGAGCTCCTTGTGGATCTAGTTCAGGCAGAGGATGCTGCCAGACTATCAAATTTAGTCTTAGCAAGCTCACTTGTTTCAGCTTGTTCTCTCTTTCGTCTAGCTTCTCTCACAGCTTCTACGGATATACACATGCTCTCTGCAAAGGCTTCAACTTCCTTCCTTACTCTTCATACTATCATTGGTTTCTTCAACTTCTCATGCACTTGCATATCTTTTTTTGCATAGGTTCCAAACTTCTCTTCAGTCGAATCCAAAGGTTTACTCAACAAAAGTTGTGTATATAGTTCCAAGATGTTTTCCCCAACTTCATAGCCCATTGGCATAATCCAGACTGTTCTAGGATCTACAACTTCCATCAAGCATTGATCAATGTCAACCATAAAACAAATTGTGTCCTTATACTTCTCCACAATAGAAGTAGGAATTATTTCTCTTGCTTGCATCTCACTCTGAAAACTCTTGAAATATCCCTAGATAACAGTTTTCCTTGTCTTACTACCACTAATGTTGTATAACATGTCTCTAATCTGAACAACTACAGGCTTATCACCTTGCCAATGCACTTTTCCAACTCCTAGAACTTCATTCATGAAATAAAAGAACAAACACAAAAACAAATTACCATACTTAAAGGAATTCTTCTTATCTTTCTTGATCTTACCAAGATTCTCCATTAACTGGTTTCTGAGCAACTCAAATAGATCATACTCTGCATTCTCCTTCACCATCTAATATGTTGCATAGATAGTTGTACTGGATATAGAATTATCTAGACTATAATGATAGATCTTGTAACCAATGACCATAGATGCAAATTTTACATCCACTTCAATGATATCATCAATTTTCATAGCTCTTTTATCAAACACCAAACTGGTTGCATCGGTAATTTCCTGACTCTTCACGGACTTCAAGATCGGCAACCCACCAGAGGAATTTAAACTTGTAATAGCACTTATGGCTTCTTTTGTAATCTTGAAAGGTTGACTCAACCACATAAATTCAGCATGAACTCAGCTCAAAATATATTAGACCCACTCATTTTCTTCAAGCATGGTAAATTTTACAATCTGCGTGAATTTCTTCTCCTCTAGGGTTTTGAATTCGGGCTTTACCTTGAAATCTTCTCCAACTATATGTTTTGTATACAAATTCAACAACTGTGAGCTTCCTAACTCCTCAATATTTGCATGAATGTATGCCATAATGTCTTCAATATGTAAGATGTCGTACAGAATAGATGAAAATGCACCTAGGGGCTCAATCTCAACAGATTTGAAAGGATGCCACTTGAATTTCAAATGGGGTCTATCCTTGATATCAACTACCAATAGAGAAGCCATTTTCACAAATTCACAAGTTCACAATTTTTCCCGATAAATACCTTTTTCACCGGATTAGGGTTTGATTGCCGAATCACTTTCACACTTGAATCTTCACCAATTTTTTCCAAATTTCACTTCACAGCTCTCCAAACTTCTTCTTCTCAAGGTGCAAAGTGACAAATGAGGGATACAAATTACCTTTTATCATTCGCACACCTAACTTTTTGTCGCAATAAATGTTTTTTTCCTAACTCATCTAGATACCCTGTTTCCATACTTTGTGAAGGATAACTCTTCTTCGGACATTCAATTCTACATAAATACTCCTTCCAACTATTTCAATAGCATCTGTAGATCATCAATGCATTCACAGCACTCATCTATATCTCGGTACCAACTACCAGTAGGGGGTTTGAAGAATTTTCTTGAGAACTCCCCCTAGGCCAGAGGCCTAAATATAATTCCTAGAGGAATTACCAAATCCAGGATCTGGTGTGGAATCATTTCCTCCAATAGAGGGACTCTTTTTTACCCATATCTTCTTCATTTTCTTCCTGATCTCATCTGCAGTAACTTTTCCTTTTCCCTTTTCATCCTTCTGCATGTTTCTCATTTGATTTACTGAACCACTTTTGTTTTTGCAAAATCTAGCAATGTGACCGAATTTGTTGCAATTGTAGCACACCACATTTCTTTGTCCAAACCAGTTGTTCCATTGATTTTCTCTTGATCTACATTGGTTAGCAATATGGCCAAATCTATTGCATGTATAACATCTGACATCTCTATAAAAGTTGTTCATCATATTTTTTCATTCATTTGACTTATAACCATACTTATTGCAATTGAAACACTGACTAGAAAATGATGGACCGCCTGAATTCATTATACTTCTACATTGAGTAGCCATATGACCAAATTTATTGCAAACAAAATAGTAGCCATTGAATCTTTGAGCATTAAATTGTCTTATCGGATACCTTCTAGCTTTGTTCATTTGATTTTCTTGCCTGAATCTCCTTTGTCCAAATCTGGAGCTTTCTCCTTCCTCATATCCAAGACCTCACTTGTCACCTTCAGTCCTCTAACTTTTAATTAGTTCATCAAGCTTGGATGAGCTAATCTTGAACTTCTCCTTGAATTCATTTGCAGTAGCAAGTTCATTTCTGAGATCAACAATCTACTTTACAAGCTCTTCTTCATTATTTCTAGATTGTTCCAATTCAAGCTCCAACTGATTGAATCCATCAGTGATTCATTTACATTCTTCAAATTTCTCCTTGAAGGACTGAGCAAGCTTCTCTTCATTATTCTTTTTTTCTTCAATCTCCTTTGTCATCCTCATCATAATAGATTCCATCTCATGCTTTAGGACAGCATTATCTCTGGTAATATTTTTACATTCCTTTGTCTTTTCCTTCAAGGCTTGGCTCAGTTGTTCATCTTCAATTCTCTTACTCTCTTTCAACTTGACCTGATCATAGAGTTCCCTTCTCTTTGTAAGGAAAAATTAGATGCAAAAAACAATTTTCCTAACGTCAATACCTCAGGAAAGAATGCAAAAGTACTTTTAAATTTTCAATTACAGTCAAAATTGAGATGCACTATGAGACAGATTATAGAAATAGAGTATTTAGACAAACACACATGAACACCAGATATACGTGGGAAAACCCTTATGGGAGAAAAACCCACCACACCAAGAGAAATCACTTTGTATTACAGTAATCAAGATTACATACAATTCTAGACTTATCTTTCTGGTGTCATTATACAGCAGCATTCATCATGTACATTCTTCGAATAGAAACTTCCAAGTTATAGCCTTTACAGATTTTAATTCCTTTTCTAATATGATTTGAACTTTTCACACTTCACTATTGATCAAAAAACTATCCAACCCCCAAGCGTCTGCAACTTCCAACTATATCCATGGTGTTCCCTAACTATTGAGATTTCTCACAAAACTGTCGCACCGAACCAACTGCTAACAGTTCACTTTCGGCTTCCTCTATTCATCAATGAGATTCCATGTATGATAGTCAAACGGTCAATAGAAATCATAATGCACTGGCATCTCGGTGAGACACTAACAGTGTCTCGCCGATGCCACATATACTTCGTACCAATGTCGCCAAGAGTCATCGTAGTCGCCAGGATGTTCTATCGAGTTCTATAAGTTACACCGAGCCACCAAGCAGTCGCCCAAACTTACCACTTTCGCCAAGAGATCATAGCGAGTCACCAAAGGTATACCGCAGACTTAAGTCATATTGAGCTTCAAGAGACAATCAGCAAGACTCACATCTATCGCCAAGAGTTCATACTGATCTCCATACGTTTCATCAAAGTGTTCAACATAAAACAGTGTTGGCAAGACATGTAGCCCTCGTTAAGACTTCTTATCGATCTCTATGACTTATCCCGAAAGCCTTTTGTCTGTCGCTAAGAGTTACACTAAAGACATACACCTGTCGGCCAGACAATCAGCTTTCGCCGAGACACCATACCGAGATCCACATGTTTCACCGATGATCAACTGTCGCCAAGAGCTACCCCGAAGACTTCCAAAAGGTGATTCTTTCGGTGAGACCTTGAATGTTTGCTGAGACGTTTCTCCGACCACTGTGAGTTACTCCGAATAATGCTTGGATGAGTCCCCGTCGGCAAGACTTCCACTGTTCGTTAAGACATCTTCCTGAACCATTAGAGTTACCCCGAAGACATCAATACATACGTTGTCAGCAGGAGATCAACACTTCGCTGAGACATCTTAACGAGAACCTTCAGTTATCCTGAAGCCCATAGTCGCCAAGAGTCTCCCCGATGCACGATTGAATGGCCTTTCGGCTAGAGGTCTCCCTAGCGCTATATGGTCACAACGAACACACTATGTAATAGCGATAGACTTCTCAATGTACAAATCAGCAAGACAGTAACAAGGTCACAGTGACCTATTCAGAAATGAATAAAGCAAACTGCTAGTTGGCCAGACATGGAACCTGTCACACCGACTTGGCACTCATGGATGTTTCAGCTTGTAATGTTTGAGACACATATTTCCAACAATCTCCCACTTGACGAAGATCATTCAGGCACCTCCAGAGCATAAATAATACTTACTGAAAAACATGGGCACTAAGGCCCATTGAACTGGCACACCACCTAAACTTGTCTGTGCTCACAGGCTTCGTCAATGCATCTACAACATTCTCCAGAGTATCAACCTTTTCCAAATTGACCTTTCCATCCTCAACCATATCTCATACAAAGTGGTACTATACATCAATGTGTTTTGTCCTGGCATGGAAAGTTGGATTCTTTGCCAGACAAATGGCACTCTGACTGTCACATAAGATTGTTATTTCCCCTACATCAAAACCAATGTTAGAACACAAACGTTTCAACCATACAGCTTCTTTACAAGCATGGGTAGCTACCATGTATTCAGCCTCTATAGTGGACAAAGTGACTACAGCCTGCCACTTGCTCATCCAACTCACTGCACCACCATTCAACATGAAAACGTATCCACTGGTGGATCTCCTGCTGTCAATATCCCCTGCCCAATCAGAATCTACATAACCACGAATGTTGAGAGTCCTCTGTGATTCAACTGAATTCCCATAGTAACACAAAGCAAAATCTGAAGTTCCCTTCAAATACCTAAACACCCTCTTCATAGCATCCCAATGTATTCTTCCTAGATTAGCCATAAATCGACTAAGCACTCCCACTGCTTGGGCAATGTCTGGCCTTGTACAGACCATTATAGACATAAGACTACCTACTGCACTAGCATAGGGTACACTGGTCATGTCCTCCATCTTAGTAGGATATTTTGGACAATCCTCAACAGATAGCTTCATTCCCTGCATGACTGGAACAACTAACTTCTTGCAATCATTCATACAAAATCTCTCTAGAATAGTCTTTATATACTTACTCTGACTGAGCCAAAGCTTTCTATTCTTCTTGTCCCTGGTTATCTCCATCCCTAGAATATACCTTGTTGCACGAAGATCATTCATTTCAAACTTAGCAGACAACTGAGACTTAAGATCAGAAATCATTAGCTTGCTATTTCCAATGAACAACATATCATCAACATAAAGAGCAATAACAAGCACTTGGTCACTTTCAGCTTTATAGTATACACAGTGATCAGATTTTGATCTCACAAAGCCTAAAGATAATACATAGGTATCAAATTTCTGGTACCACATTCTAGGTGACTGATTTAACCCATACAGAGACTTCTTTAATTTGCATACCAGTTTTTCTTTACCTTTCTCAACAAAGTGCTCAGGCTGGGACATATAGATTTCTTCTTCAAGATCACCATGAAGAAATGTTGTCTTCACATCCATCTGTTCAACCTCTAAGTCATAAGCTGCTGTAAGTGACAATAGAAATCTAATGGACGTCAGCTTTTTTACAGGAGAAAATATTTCCCCATAGTCAATTCCCTCTACCTGGGAATAACCCTTTGCAACCAGTCTTGCCTTGTATTTTTCAACACTGCCATCCAAACCAATCTTTTTCTTAAATACCCATTTGCAACCCATAGGTTTTCTGCCTTTAGGCAAGGGCACCAAACTTCAGGTTTCATTTTTATCTAATGATGTCATTTCCTCATCCATGGCTTCCAACCAAGAATCTGAATCAGACATTTTAATTGCCTCCTTTACAGTCCTAGGCTCATCAGTGCTAGAAATCAAGGCATAAGCACAAGTAGAATCAATTAATGAGAACCCATACCTATCTGGTTGTTTCCTTTCTTGGGTTGACCTCCTCACTGGCTGAGGCTGAGGTTCTTCTTCTTCATAACTTTCAGAACTGCTTGAGCTCTCCTCAGTTTCAGGTACATTTTGAATTTCCAATTCCTCTTTCTCTGGTGTAGGAGGGATTGATGCTACATCCTTACTGTTTTCATACTTTGTCTCTGACTGTAGATCCAAGGTGTAAGGTTTTAGCTCTTGAAAGATTACACTTTTTCTTTATACAACCTTCTCTGTAACGGGATTCCAAAGCTTGTATCCTTTAATGTTAGCACTATAGCCAATAAAAATACACTTGACAGCCTTGTTTTCCAACTTAGATCTTTTTACACCTGGCACATGTGCATATGCCTCACAGCCAAAGACTCATATATGTCTAAGAGAGGGCTTCTTACTAGACCATGCTTCCAAAGGTGTTTTATCAACAAGGGTAGAGTTTGGAGACCGATTAACCAAGTAACATGCAGTAGCAGTAGCTTCAGCCTAGAACTTCTCCTCCAAACCAGCACTACTAAGCATACTTCGTGCTCTCTCCATCACTGTCCTATTGAACCTTTCTACAACTCCATTCTGCTGTGGATTATAAGGTGTAGTCTTGTGTCTTTTGATTCCATGGTCTTTACAGTATCTTTCAAATTCATCAGAACAAAATTCACCACCATTATCAGTCCTTAAGCATTTTATTGTTTTACCAGTCTGATTTTCAACAAGATTTTTAAACTCCTTAAACCTACTGAACACTTCTGATTTACTTTTCAAAAAATATATAAATGCTCTTCTTGAATAATCATCAATGAATGACACATAGTATCTTTATTTAGACAAAGAAGGAACATCTACTAGACCAAACACATCTGAATGAATATAGTCTAACAAACCAGAAGATTTATGAGGACTATCATAAAATGAAACGTGATGCTACTTTCCATATATACAGTGTTCACAGAATTCAAATTCCATATTACAATCTTCAAGCCCCTCAACAAGATTTTTATTCTTCAAGGTTTTTATACCTTTTTCTCCTATGTGGCCTAACCTATGATGCCAAAGCATAGTCTTCTCAGCAGGAAGTTTTACTTCTATAGAGTTTACATAATTAGGGATATTTCCCTCTTTACCTCCAAGAGTAGCTTTCAGTGACTTCGAAGAGACACTGTTACAATGAACAGCTTGTGCATCCAGCTTGTACAGGGTACCAATTCGAGCACCTCTAGCCAGCACTATTGAACCTCTAGTCATCTTGCAGCCACTTCCCGAGAACAAGACTTGTACTCTGATATCATTTAGCATACTTACAGACAATAGATTTTGAGCCAGACCTGGTATGTGCATAACATTATTGATCCCCTGTATTCTACCATCAGGGAATTGGATTCTAACTCTTCCACGACCAACAATTTCCAAGGTTGAATCACTCACCAAGTACACCTTTCCACCATCGTATTCTTCATACTTTGTAAACCATTCTCTGTGAGATGTCATGTGGAACGATGCTCCAAAATCGATCAACCAGACATCATCTGATGCCTGAGTAGCCAAGGCTACAATGAAGGTGTCACCATCACTATGAGAAGAACCATTATCAGAATATCCTTTCTTCTTCTTTTTCTCCTCTTTACAATCCTTTCGGACATGACCAGGTTGCCCACAGTTCCAGCACTTCACCTTGGACTTCTTGCCAGGAGACTTTGATCTCCCCTCTGATTTCAATTTGGACTTCTTGTCCTTCTTCTTTCCTTTCTCCTTTGACCTTCCTCTGACAGCAAGAGCCTCCTTCACCATCTCAAAAGATTTTCTTCTCATTTCTTCTGATAGCAAAGAACCAACAATATCTTCCATTTTGAAACTGGATGTTGTACTCCCAATAGCCATCACTAGATGATCCCATGAGTCTGGAAAAGAACATAACAGAAGCATACAATCTTCTTCTTCAATCTTTACACCAACAGATGTTAATTGTGTGAGCAGCATGTTAAATGCATTCAAAGATCAGCTACAGACCCTCCTTCCTGCATTCTCAAAGAGTAAAGCTTCTTTCTTAGGAATAGCTTATTCACCAAGAATTTCCCCTGATAAATGGATGCTAGTCTTTTCCACAAGAGAGAGGCAGACTTCTCTTCATGCACATTGAGAAGAACTGAGTCTGCCAAACAGAGCCTTATCAGCCCCTTCACTTTTCTATCTGCAAGGTCCCATTCTTCTTGCTTCATGCCTGTAGGTTTAGTTCCAGACATAGCAAACCAAAGGTCTCGATCTACTAAGAGATCCTCCATCTTGAGTTTCCACAATTCAAAGTTACTACCATTGAATTTCTCTATTTCAATCTTCCCAGATGAACTAGACATCTTAATCTATAAATAGAAATAACAATCTCTACAAAACTCCCACTGAACAGTATTGACACAAAAAACCCAATGTACCCCCAAGGATAACACAACTGGCCAGGCTCTGATACCACTTGTAAGGAAAAATTAGATGCGGAAAACAATTTTCCTAATGTCAATACCTCAGGAAAGAATGCAGTACTTTTAAATTTTCAATTACAGTCAAAATTGAGATGCACTATGAGATAGATTATAGAAACAGAGTATTTAGACAAACACACATGAACACCAGATATATATGGGAAAACCCTTACGAGAGAAAAACCCACCACACCAAGAGAAATCACTTTATATTACAGTAATCAAGATTACATACAATTCCAGACTTATCTTTCTGGTGTCATTATACAGCAGCATTCATCATGTACATTCTTCGAACAGAAACTTCCAAGTTACAGCCTTTACAGATTTTAATTCCTTTTCTAATACGGTTTGAACTTTTCACACTTCACTATTGATCAAAAAACTATCCAACCCCCAAGCATTTGCAGCTTCCAACTATATCCATGGTGTTCCCTGACTGTTGAGATTTCTCACAAAACTGTCACACCGAACCAACTGCTAATGGTTCACTTTCGGCTTCCTCTATTCATCCATGAGATTCCACGTATGACAGTCAGATAGTCAACAGAAAACGTAATACACTGGCATCTCGGTGAGACACTAACAGTGTCTCGCCGATGCCACATATACTTCATACCAATGTCACCAAGAGTCATCGTAGTTTCCAGGATGTTCTATCGAACTCCATAAGTTACACCGAGCCACCAAGCAGTCGCCCAGACTTACTGCTTTCACCAAGAGATCATAGCAAGTCACCAAAGGTATACCGCAGACTTAAGTCATATTGAGCTTCAAGAGACAGTTGGAAAGAATCACATCTTTCGCCAAGAGTTCATACCGATCTCCATACGTTTCACCAAAGTGTTCAACATAAAACAGTGTTGGCAAGACATGTAGCCCTCGTTAAGACTTCTTATCAATCTCTATGACTTATCCCGAAAGCCTTTTGTCTGTCGCTAAGAGTTACACCGAAGACATACACCTGTCAGCCAGACAATCGGCTTTCACCAAGACACCATACCGAGATCCACATGTTTCACCGATGATCAACTATTGCCAAGAGCTACCCCGAAGACTTCCAAAAGGTGATTCTTTCGGTGAGACCTTGAATGTTCACTGAGACGTTTCTCCGACCACTATGAGTTACTCCGAATAATGCTTGGATGAGTCCTCGTTGGCAAGACTTCCACTGTTCATTAAAACATCATCTTGAACCATTAGAGTTACCACGAAGACATCAATACATACGCTGTCAGCAAGAGATCAACACTTTCCTAAGACATCTTAGCGAGAACCTTTAGTTATCCCAAA
Source organism: Sequoia sempervirens (assembly GCA_007258455.2). NCBI lineage: Eukaryota > Viridiplantae > Streptophyta > Pinopsida > Cupressales > Cupressaceae > Sequoia > Sequoia sempervirens. Next base: position 62,224 of record VDFB02261497.1, on the reverse strand, counting down.
GCCCATAGTCACCAAGAGTCTCCCTGATGCATGATTGAATGGCCTTTCAGCCAGAAGTCTCCCTAGCGCTATAAGGTCACAGCAAACACACTATGTAATAGCGATAGACTTCTCAGTGTACAAATTGGCAAGACAGTAACAAGGTCACAGGGACCTGTTCAGAAATGAATAAAGCAAACTGCTAGTCGGCCAGACATGGAACCTGTCACACTGACTTGGCACTCATGGAGGTTTTAGCCTGTAATGTTTGAGACACATATTTCCAACACTCTTCTCCCTGGACTTATTGATTTTATCTTTCAATGACTCAATGAATTTCTCATCATTCATGAGGTTTTCATGCACTTCTCAGACTTCATATTTTGACTAATCAAGATCATCTAGGGCCACCAAAAAAATTTGTTGAAGACTACTTGAATCCATTGACACACTTTCCCGGATCTTCTCCAAGCTATTAAACTTCTTCTGAGGAACTAGGCTCTAATACCAATTGTTGGAATCAAGGAACACTGAGAGGGGGGGTGAATCAGTGTTGTGCAATTTTTAACTTTAATAATCTGATCTTCAAAGCACTTATAACATTCAACAAAGAGAAAGATGCATGAACATAAAACAAACAGCCACAACACCATAACACAAGAATTTTTACATGGAAACCCTATTAGGGGAAAAACCACGATGGAGTTCAATCCATAATATTTTCTAAGTATACTCAAAAGGATGTTTACAAAAATGGGAATGCACTTGCATTCAGGCACACTTCCTAGAGATCACTACTCAAAATAGAAAGAATTACTGCCTTACAAAAATATTTGGATAACATCCAAAAAATTTGAACTGAGAAAGTAGCATCTACAAATTCATGTTTATAGTTTTGGTTAAGCTCATTAATCGAATTATGGACCTTCTATTTGATTATGCTTTGTTTGCTTCAACTCACACCACAAAATCCTTAATGCACAAATGAAACAGTGCATAATTTCTCTACAATCTCTCAGACATTCTCAACACACATCAACTCACTTTTAACACACACCAAAATGATATAATTGATCGCTTATATATATCTACTACTAAGGATTTAATCACTTCATGTCAGCTTTAATAAAACATAAAAATATTTACAAACTATTGGCCCAAATCATAATTAATTTTCAATGCACACCCACCAAAGTCGGCCATAACATAGTGAGGACCCAAATCAAAATGCTCGAACACAAAAACACTTAACCAATTACTCCTCAAATATCCGCAACACACTTCATTCACCAAGCCGGCCTTCTTGCGTTGATAAACAGAAAATTAATCAACTGGATCTTCTAACTTGCACACGGATTGATATGAGGCACTAAGATTCATAGATAACGTAGATCATATACCAAAAAACCTTCCCTGAGATCCACAACTCAAAAATATAACAAAAAATTTGCATATGAATCGATGAACACAAATCTGTCGAATGCTCTGTTCTAGCTTGACTATCTTCAATCTATCTACTGGTATGATCAAATGCTGACATGCAAATCGAACTACTAACAAGGATTTCCATCAATGATAACACCAGAAAACATTTGCAGTGTCTCTTGCCAACATTAACACATAATTAAATGATAAATCCTTGGTGAATCATTATTGAAAATACTAAATTTGTTTAGCATCAGCTAATGAAGTTGTTTAGCATCAATTAATAAATATTCAAGACGAACCATGAAGGACATAAATGAGCAATGCTAGGGCTAACCAAATGCTAAATATCAAGACCATGAGAAACTAAAAGACGTAACAAGTGAAGTATACATGTAATAAGTCAAGTATACATTGGAAGCATGAAGTATAGATGTAATACATGAAGTATACACATGAATAAGTGAAGTATACATTGGAAGCATGAAGCATACATTAGAATAAGTGAAGCGTACACATGAATAATTGAAGCATACATATGAATAAGTGTAGCACAAGTACTCGAATACATGTAAGCCATTAATTATACACATGAATACAAAGTATACGCATGAATACAAAGTATATGCATGAATACAAAGTATACACATGAATACAAGGTATACACATGAAAATAAGTAAGTCACAAAGTATACATTGGAATACACGTAAGTCACAAAGTATACATGTAAGTTGTAAAGTATACACTTGAATACACATAACTCATATCTATTGAAGCATGGATTTATAATACAAATATGGACACCATCAATAAAAAAATATTTGCATTAACCAAATAGCCATGTAGGCATACATCAATATATGTCGATATAAGTATAAAATATATACAAAATATCCATATAGGATTACAAGAATGCCATATAGGCATACAATTTCAAGTGTATGCAATACAAATTATGTCCAAAAATATGATATAGGCATACAACAAAGGACTCCACTCACAAGTCATTTCCCTCAAGGTGAATGAAACAAACGGGTGGCCTTTGGTGGTTGGGTGGATGGAAATGCATATGAAACTCATTTACCTTGAACTCGAGGGATACTCCTCCTAGGGTTTAGTCCTCATCAAGCTTCAGTTGTTACAATAACAAGTAAATACATTAATATATAGAAATTACATTATAAAAAATGATATATTTAACAAAATAATCACTTATCGCCACTTGAGAATCTCTCTCCTCACACGAAATATTTGCATGCTCATCTTGTGGCTTGCCCAATTCCTATTAGAAACCATCCAAATAGAAATTAAACTATGAATCAATAATCATTTTATTTTTCAATAACTAACAACTATAACAATGAATGCAATTTGAGATTTACTAATTTTCCTCATACCCCTATAAGAGGCACCGATTTGTCTATTGCACAAGATACTCCTTGCTCCATTACCCTATCCACATCTGGAGGTAATTCTGCTTGCAACATCTAAAAATAAAAATAAAAAATTATTTAATCATGAAAAGTAGAATAGTGATGCAGGTCATGGCTTATAATCTATGAGATAATCAAAAAAAAATGAGTACTTATTGAACTATATATTTCTTACTATTATGCTTACTATTCTCCCTATCCATAACTTGTTCGATAGCACATGTTTTAGGCTTTTATCCATAGCAACAAAGCAATGAACTGTTTCATAAAATGCTTTGGTAGACATGTACAAAAAATGTGGTATCATAGAGAAGGAAATGAACTATTCAAAAAAATGTCTCAAAGAATTGCAGTCTCATGGCACGATGGAATTCCATGACAAAAAAAAAAATTCATGGCATTCCATCACCATGAGACTGCATTTCTTTGAGGCATTTTTTTTAAACATTTCATTGTCTTCTCTATTCTATTATGTTGGGATGGGGTGGATGGTATAGTGTGGTCTTGGTTATGAGATGGAGGGGGATCATGAGATGAAGAGGGATGGTTGTTTTGATCATGAGGGGAAGAGGATCATTATATGGGGTAGAAGGTGTACTTTGAGACCACATTTCAAGAGTGATCATACAATGGAGTGGAAGAGGTACTTTGATCTGGACACGAAAGGATGTCATTAGATGAAGTGGGGAGAGGGGATTGTGAGAGGGGGGGTGAAGGGATATCTTGCTCTTGAGATGGAAAGATATGATTAGATGAGATGGAAGGGATATGTTGTTATTGATTTGAAATGGGATCATGAGATGGAAGGGGATCATATGATGGAGGAGAAGGGTTTCCTTGATCTTTATATGGAGGGGAATCCATGTTAGCATGCTTTGGATTAGGATATTGACATAGTTCATTTGATATGCATGGTGTCATGAGGGAGGAAGGTCTTATAGACTCTTCAAATTGGATAGATGGATTGATAGGGGATTCATTTAAGATTTAGGGTATTAGGTTTCATCTTGATGTGGGGGTGATGAAGGTGGATGCATGATATGGGAAGATTGCACCACTTTGTTTTTACATAGGGAAACAACCACCTTTGTAAATAGTCCTTGGAGGAAGTTATTATGAGAGAGATGGGATGGATTTGCTTGGTAATAGTGGGGTGATGTATATTTTAAGGATGTGGGATATTAAAGTGGAATAAGAGGTGGAAGCTTCCATGGATTGGTAAATTGAGGATGAGGATGAGGACCTTGAAAAGGATTTGGAGGGGATTTTTGGCTAAAGCCTTGGTTTCTATTCTTAAGGAAATGAGTTGTTTGAAAAAATGCCTCAAATAAATGTGGTCTCATGGTGATGGAATGACATTCCATCACCATGAGACCACATTTAATCAAGGCATTTTTTCAAAAAACTCACTTCCTTGTCTATACTATTTCTTACTATTATGCTTTGATATATTTTTTCCAAGCATCCATAGTTTGTTGGAAAGCACCTATTTTAGGATTTTAGCCATAGCAACAAGGAAGTGAATTGTTTGATAAAATTATTTGGCAGACATGTATGGAAATTGTGGTGGCATAGACAAGGCGGTGAGTTGTTTTAAAAAATGCCTCAAAGAAATTGGGTCTCATGGTGATGGACATCATGCGATGACATTTCTTTGAAGATTTTTTTCAAAAAAATCATTGCCTTGTCTATGTTATTGCTTACTATTATGCTTTCATATATTTTTTCCATGCATCCATAGCATAGACAAGGCAATGAACTATTTGAAAAATTGCCTTAATAAAATGTGGTCTCATGGAATTCCATGACAAGAAAATGTAATTGGAAGCTACTCCTAGTTATTAGTTATTATATGTGAAGTAATTGTATCACTGCTTATGTTAACTTTCTAAAAAACTATATTGTAATTGAAATTGTCATCTATCAAAATCTAGTTATTAGTTATGCAATGTGAAGTAATGTTTTGATTTTGAAAGATGTGCAATGTAATGTAATAAATGATATGAATATAAACTACATAGATCTATTAAGTACAATTCATTAGTTAAACTCTTTATTCTATTACCTATGTGAAGGTCTGTACTCCACTAGCACTGGGAGGTGTTGTTGTGAAACCTCCAATATTAACCTATTCAACATCCAAAATTAGATATTAGAATACCATTCATATAACAATGCTATTCACATGTAATATTTATAATTGTTTACTAGTTACATACCTCAGTAGTAGATGCAGTGGAGTAAAAAATAGGTGGAGGGCCGGTGTAAACAGTATCAACGCTATGACCCTAAAATTTTATTACAATTATTAAACTAAATCAGTTAATCTTACATTTTAAAAATTTAATTTAATAAATTAAACTCAATGAAAATGCTAACATTTACCTAAGTATCGAGGTTGAAAGCCTCATACAACATGGAATCTATCATCGCCAACTGGGTAGTTGCAGATGTATCCTACGCACCAGCCTCATGACTGTTTGTGGGGTCATATGTAAACAACAACCCACAAACCTGACAAGAATAGGGTGGAACCCTACCCCTCTAACTCTCCCCTAGCTAACATTGTATTGGAGAACTGGCACATTGGATGATACTCTAGGTTAGAGAGCTAATAGACTATAGAGTGTAGACCTCAGCACTCTCCTTCACAATAGAAGGGATAGGAACATGCTCATAAGCCGGCCTAGTGAGTGCTCGTCTCCCTTGTCATTGAGGATCTTGACGTGCACCTAGTCTATCCTGTGTCAATCCACCACCTCTCCCCTGAAAGTCCCACATACCAAAATAGTCGAGGATTTTGTTGAGGATGAACTCGCAGTAGAGTTTCCTCGAGAAATATTGGGGGACCTCGTTATTGTTGCATGGTGGATGGTCAAAAACCATCCACCACCTCTTCCAAAAATTGTTCCTAATCCCTTGGTGGCTTCACCAATAGATAGGAAACCTCTTGCTATTAAGGTCAAGATTTTTTTTTGTACATGGGTTAGTGAATAGCGAGCACAAGTCATATTTTGTATTTTTTTCATTTTGTACTTGTTTGTATGATAGTTTATCTACATAAAAATGGCTATACTCTTGCCTCTTATCTTCCCAACCACTTAATTTCTTGCTAATTGTATCTACCTATGTTAACATGGCTTGAATTGAATTTGCAAGTGTGGTTCTTTACAAGGTTGTTCAACCTCACAATTAACTCCTCAATTTATTTTTTGTTGTTTTCAATTTCCACCATTAAATTTTGTTGAGTTCTAAGAGGATGTTGAGGAATTGTTGGAGGAGTTTGTTGTTGTGGTTGTTCATCAGGATTTTGTTCATGTGCTTGTTCATGAGGAGGAGAAGGATTTTGAGGAGGATTTTTAGGTTGATTTTTAGCTCTTGTAAATTAAAGAAATGAACATCAAAAACAATCTAAATTTACCTATTTAACAACAAATTCACAAAAATTAAAAATAAACAATGCTTACTCCTTCGTCCTCCCCGTTCATGTGGTGTTATCTTGGCAAAGAAAATATAAAGATTCAATGAAGAAATTGCAGGATTTGACCTCTCCAGAACATGAGCATGCTATCACAGTGTTTGTTGGCTACAAGCTAAGAAAATATGACAATGAAATGAAATGAATTTTATTTTATTTTTTTGTTATAACAAACTATAATGCACTCGGGTTATAGGCTCAGTCACACCAAGCCATAACATGATCGCATTATATCCTTTCAAATTTTAAAAAAAATGGCCACTTTTTGGCCCCCCAACTTTTTGCACCTGCCCTAGATGCATTGCAAAAAAAAGAGGATGCAGATGATACAATGGAATAAGTAAATACAAGTATATATGTTTTTATACATTTAAATACATGTGTTGACAATATATTGATATTGCTTATATACATAGTTAAAATTGATTTATTGTCATTTTGTATCCTTAAGCCATCATCACATTCATCACATACTTTGAGACAAAAAAGAGAGGATGTAGATGGTACAATGGAATAATTAAATACATGTTTTGACAATATTGTTATTGCTTATATACATAGTTAAAATTGATGTATTTTCATTTTAATATCAAGTGGCACGAAGAGGCTAAATTTTGATGACCTACCACAAGTTTTGGATTTTCTTGACATGGCATAGCTATTTGAGATGTACATTGTATATAGACCTTGAGATGGCATATGCCACATTTTATAAATATTATTTTGACCTAGCATATATATTCCAAATTTACAGTATATTTGCATACACAATTACTCTACACTTTTATATATAAAAATTGACATTCAATATATTGTATTCGTTGTGTGCATGTTTTCCTACTTTGAAACTTAAAATTTGGATGTATAATCATGTTATAATGGTTGATCTATGATCAATAACATGTTATATCTATTGATTTCTTGCAATATTGCACTTTAATAGTTTATGAATTACATATCATTTTCACTCATAAATTATCATTAAACATTTACATTAACGTGTATACTGTTGTTAAATTTGGTTGCCTTGGGTAGCTTCACCAAATTTTAACCCCTTAATCCATCTTATTAGGAGCCCTTAATCCATCCTACGAGGACCCATTAAGCCATCATTTTACCTAGGACCTTAATTCATAGATCATAATTATATCTATCTAATGTGATTGAACATGAGACATACTTTGATCATATTCATCATATGATTCAAGTTATGATTTTTAATGGACATAAATTACATCTAACTAATTCATTCAAGTTAAAATTTGTAAATGAAAGTTTGTTTCATTACATAAATTATAACTATTTTTATCAGTGCATCAAAATAAATGACATGTAATGCAAATTTTGAATTCTCTAATCCCCATAAGTCATCCTATTGGGACCCCTTAAGCCATTATTTTACCTCTGACCTTAATTCATAGATCCTCATTATATCTATCTAATGTGATTGAACATTGGACATACTTTTATCACATTCATCATACGATTCAAGTTATGATTTTTAATGAACATAAATTATAATATCTAAATAATTTGTTCAAGTTAAAATGCATAAATGCACATGTGTATTACTAAAACAATAATAGTCCATAAAATACTAAAATTAATAAAGTCCATGAAACAGTTAAAATATATGTATATAATCTCTAAGCTCATTTATAGAGTCCATGAAATTGAAACATATATATAGATCTAGTCCATAAAATACTGAAATACTAAAACATGTATATAGAGTCCATGAAATGTACTGAAACATATAAAGATCTAGTCCATGTGTGGAATATACTAAAACATATATGTCTCTAGTCCATGTCAAATGTACTAAAGTATGAATATACATGAGATCTAACTCCTATCGTCCCTAAAATCAAGAGACCTCTTCAATCCCTCTTCAATCCACGTGAACTGGGATGATCTAAATCACTTTGTACAAGAGAAAGAAACTTGAAATCATATTTAAAATTATTTAAAATGATTTAATTCAATTCAATTTTTATAAAATCATGAAAATTATTGTATGAGGTTGCTCATCTCGGGTGAACCAACAAAGCTAGTTTAGAATTTCTGGGAGATTCTATTTTTTGTTGAAATCACATATTTTTAGAAAATATAATGATTTAAGCCTTTAAAAGTTCCATTTAAAGCATTCCAACTGAAGAGGGTTTGATCAAACTACCTTAGATCAAACCCCCTTGGATAGAACCCCGCTAGTTTTAAGCCATACCTATAACGAAGTCTCCTTTACACCTATCAAAATGTTGATAAGAAACCACTTTTGATTTACCTTTTGGGGGATTAAATGAATTCATTTAAATTTTACTTTTTGTAAATGTGTAATCCTTATTATAAGCTTCCCAAAAAGTATAATTCTAAATAAGTTTAATTTTATTATTATATTTATTTTTATTTCTTGTGAATGTAGGTTTTTCACCAAAAATCAAGCTCTTTGTTCTGCACATGTGGAAAAATAGAAGATTACAAAATAAAATTTTGAAAAACATGAATGCACCAAATATTAAGTCCTTGATCCAACAAAAAAAATGAATTTTGATACATACAAAAAAAGTTGTGTTATACGGTCTGCCTATGTCTAAATTGTAATTGGTTTGACTTTGAGACTTGATTAAGGAAAAAATATTCAATAAAACATTATGAAACCAATTGGAAGCACTAGCTATCATAGTTACAAATATAAATTTGAAAAAATTATAATTTTATCCTTCATGGAAAAAAATTTGTGTTATACGGTGAGCGTCACTCCTTAAAAATGGTGTTTACTGAAAAAAACCAACTTTCGAAGGAGATGGGAAAAGAAGTGCAAATTGATTCCAAAATTTTGAAAAAATTATATTTAGAATCTACAAACAAAATATCACAAATCACTAGTTTGCATCATCTTCAAATACCTCACGGTTTAGCTGTTATAGGTGCCCGAAAGTGAAGATTTAGTTAGAAAAAATTAGCTCAGTGTCTAGTTTGGCCAAAAATTATAAACCAGTATTGTGGGATCACCCTCTCCTCTGACGTCCTACTCTACATGTGCTGCTACATGTGTTATAGACAAGTTGGGACTTGTATCATGCTATAGAAGAAAAAGAAAAAAATATGAACATATATTCAATTTAAATTTACTTTAAGTTATTCACAAGGTATAATAATATATTTTAAATGTAATTAAAATTTTAAATTACCATATGACGTTGCTCATCTCCTATGACATCCTTCTCTACATGTGTTGCTATAAGTGCTATGGGAATGTTGGGACCTATCTCATACTATAGAAGAAAAATAAAAACACATGAGAATATATTCAATTGAAATTTAATTTAAGTCATTCACAATGTATAATAATTTATTTTAAATATAATCAAAATTTAAATTACCATTGATTGTTGCTCATCTCTTCCCACATACTGCATGGCATGAGCAAGATGAAAAGTAACACTAATAAGGTCTTACAAGGTCAAATAAAGCACATGTGTACAAATTAGGTTAAAACATATATATTCAAGTACTAATTTGGGTTTTAATCTATTTAAAAGACCTACAAATTGTGCACACATAGAAAAAATTTAAACAACCTAAAATGCAGTTGACTCTTAAAATTGTCTTAGATTAATAGGGTGCGCAATACCCATCCTAATTGGGGTGTCAACCTACATAGAAATATATTTTAATATAAGTGCATGCACATTTGATATAGTGAATTCAAAATACAAATTTCTAAGTATAGTTTTCTAAAATAATAGTCATACATTGAGTGGCTCATGCGATACATTTGACAACCACTTGCCACACCCTCTAGTGGATTTGACGTGGAATTCGAATGACCTCCTTGAACCAACATAAATATTTAACAAATGTTCATGAGTAAATTATAAATTAAAATCAAGTTAAATTATTTAATATATTTAAAAAATTAATCAAAATACCCAAAATGGTGTGCCAAGTTGCACAAGTGTCCATGCAAAGAAAAATAAATCAAATAAAGAAGTTGATGTCTTGTGGCCATCATCTACACCAAACAATTTGATTGTTAAAATATTATAAATTTTTGATATATGTTAATTAAAAAACATGTGCTTAAAATTTATATAAATTTAACATGTATGTATATACATAGGATGATCTGTAGGGTCATCATCACCACATAGATAATCTACATATGAAGTTATGTCATTAGATGCTCCACGTGCAGCTGAAGTGGATGCACTATATATGATCATGATCATAACATAATCAATTACAACTAGTACAAAAATGAGGTGTCGACGCACATGGAGTGGTACTAGGACCAGCTCCACCTAATGCTCCTCCATGGTCTCAGAAAGTAGCCCTAGTTAACATCTCAGTAGTCTAATCATCAAGGTTAGCAAAGATCACACTCAATGCTCCTAATGAGGATACCACCACATGATGTTATATGGGTGTAGCTATAGTAGGTCATTGGGTATCAACATGTACCCCTAACCTCTGTTGTGGCATGTCACCACCAATACCCTGGAATGATCTGAAATCAAAATAATTGGATTTCAAACCTATCACAAACTTTGCATATAATTTTCTCAAAAACTAAAGAGGAACCTCTCAATTAGCATGTGGTGGATGATCAAATACCATCCACCATCGCTCTCAAAAATTCCCAACCATCTGAAGATGCCTACACCACCTAAGTGATATTCTTTTTTTGTTTGGTGGAATTGGCTAATTGGTGATGGGGTCAATGAAATATGGAGCTAAATGAGCTTTGGTGATTTTTAGGTCAAGTATTTCCCTATAGGAGAGTCCATCTAAATAAAATCATCTCGTCTCCTCTCTCCACAAGTAGTAACTATCTAATTCCACATCAATATACCTAACAACATCTACAATGTTTTACATAAAAGATGAAAAATGTACTAGGTGGGGAGGTATAAATGCTTTGTTTCGGATTGCATCAATTTTTTCTTGAATGTATTTTATGTTGTCATTAAACATAGCTTGCAAGCAAGCCTCATCGAATCCTAGGGGTGTAGGTGGGGTATTTTGATGTGGAGGAGGTGGAGGTGGAGGTGGAGGTGGAGGGGGTTGAGGTGGAGGTGAAGGGTGTTGAGGTGGACGGGGAAGAGGTGGGGGATTGAGCAAACCCTTCACATCAAACTCATCCATGATGATAATGGTGAACCTACATATATAAATATATGAACAAGTAAAAAATTAACTTTCAAGAATCTATATATAAATTATAAATAAACATATTAAAAACTAGATATTATACATGTTGAGAAATTACAAGGAATATTTAAGTTAAATGTATAACATGTTTAAAAGAAAAATCAGGATACATACACTTGTACATCATTCAACTTGAGCATGTACAAATTTCAAAATTTAAGATCTAACTATGTAATTTTAATACATGTATACTAAAAAATAAACTTAAAGGTACACAAAAAAGATAAAATTTCTAGGTAAATTTAATCCCCTTAAGCCATTCTCTTAAAAATTCCCTTAATCTATGTCATCTTTCCTAGGTCCATAAACCATGCTAATGGAATGATTTTGTCCTAAGTCAAGCTTAATATATAGATCTTTAATAAGTTTGTAAAAACTTTGAGCATCTAACATTATACAAATTGATCAAATGTGAATGATCAATTTGACTATTATTAGTGGATTAAGGGGATTAATGACTAGATTTTAGGTTATACCATTTGCATCCTCTTAGGACAAGGCTTAATCCATTTTCTTAAATCCCCTTAATCCATTTCATCTTTCCTACATCCATAAACCATGCTAATGGAATGATTTTTTCCTAAGTCAAGTTTAATATATAGACCTTTAATAAGTTTGTAAAAACTTCAAGCATCTAACATTATACAAATTGATCAAATGTGAATGATCAATTTGACTATTATTAGTGGCTTAAGGGGATCAATGACTAGATTTCAAGTTTTACCATTTGTATTCTCTTAGGATAGGCCTTAAGCCATTTTCTTAAATCCCCTTAATCAATGTCACCTTTCCACATTAAAAAACACTAGAATTATTGATAGGTTATGCATCATTAGTATCATGCTTAGTTTTTGGGATTTGGCCATAAGTATATGGATCCATGGGTAAGGGAAAAATGTCAAAGTTATTATTATTATTTTACACTCCATCATCAATGTTAGTGTAAAATTTAACACCCCTCAACCATCTTCACAAACGGTATTGGATGATAAAACTATGACTATATAAATCATAATTTTTTTGTTTCTATTGATGTTGAAATAAAAACAAGACTTTAAAATTAAGTAATAGATTAATCATGTGATGTTCTTACAGTAATCTTTGATTCTCGCCCTTGGTAATACATTGCTAGATGAATTGAGTAATAAGTATCATGTAAGATAAAATATCATAGAAAAATATCTAAACTAATGTTACATAATTGATTGAAATTATTTTATAAATGAGAGTTATTAGTATCAATGAATGGTTATTTATAAAAATTTAAATCATATTGAATGATGTTATGTGTTCAAAAGAAAAATGATCTTAATGTTGAGTGATAATGAATTATAAAATTGTATAAAGCGACTAAATGATTTTAAATTTATTTTGTGTTTTGTAGATGGAGAATGGTTTCATATAAAATATTTATGTGAAATCTCACTCAAACAAATTAATGAAATAAAAAAATATTATGAGCATTAAATAGGTTTTGATGGGACTAGAAACCCATTACAACATGGTTTTGAAGGGACCCAAAACCCTATCCAAGAGAAACAAGTTGCAATAAAGATAATCCATATACCATCAGTAACCCCAAGGTAGCAGCACCAAGAATAAAGCAAGACAACATAGGCTGCACAAAGAAATGCAAGGACCTAAATCCCACTAACCTATTACAACTAGGATTTAATTGGGCCCTTAAACCCAAAGGTTTTGTAGGGACCTTAAACCCTTAACCAAGTTTTTTAGGGACCTTGAACCCAAAAAGCTACCATGATTAGCCAGGTACAGACACAGCCTAGAAGCAGCAATCCAACTGCACATAAGCAAAAGACGCCTATCAAGTCAGAAACCCAACTCACACTCCACCTCTAAAGGAGGGAACTCTCATCTATTAGAGAGGATGGTAAGACCATATTTTCCACCAAAGCTTCAAATCTCTAGCAACCTCAACCTCCACCTCGATAGGAGAAGCATCCACCTCAAATGGATCTACAATTGAGGAAACTAGAAACATTCCCCAACTCCACCTCAATAGGAGTGAAAACCACCTCAATAGGATTTGAGGAGAAAGCCAACAATCTAGCAAAAAAGGTACCCACACCATCCTTTGGAAAGCCCAGAAGCTAGAACAAAAGGTGGAACAAAAAATAAAGCTTGAACAAAAAAACCACCATAACACCTTTAAGCATTAAACTAATCTAGGTGTTCAAATAAAGAATGAAAAGCAACCTAGCCACCATCCAAGAAACAACAAGGGAGAGCCAAAATAGCCAACACTCAGGTAAAGCCCCACACAAAGCTCCCCAAAACTTAACAAAAATTTGGGTATTCAAGAAAATTAATGAAATTAACCCAGCCAGCATTTTCCTCCAAAACAAAGCCCCGGATGAGATAGGGACAAATCCCACCCAACAAGCACAACAAAACCCTACCATTTGATGCACCACCACCACCAAAAGCTCCCTCAAAATGGAAATAGCACCATCAGTCGTAAGCTCCAAGCAGCTACCCACAATAGTATTCAACAACAGTGACCCTTCCATCATCGATAGCCCTACGGGAAGATAGAAGAAACCCTCACAGGAAAAATGAAAAGAGTCAACCAATCCATTAAGCACCCCATCCTCATTGACATATCAGCCATGAATAAGAGGTAGCCAAAACTCCAAACACACTCCTAATATAGGAAAACCATACCTCACCCCAAGTAAGGCCACAAATGAGAAAGGGAACACATGATGGGAAAAGGAAAGCCTCCACAAAGAAATGCATGTAGCAGCAGACACAACCACATCAAACATGAGCCCGCCAACAACCATGAGCTCCTAGTAGCTACCCACAATAGCTACCACCAACATAACTATCAACAACAACCCTTCCACCACTATTAAAAGCCTCCAAACAACAAGGCCTGCAGTAGAAGACACCAACAAAATAGCAACAATAGCCCCTCTAGACATGAGCACACCAAAAACCAAGAGCTCCAAGCAGGAACCCACAATAATATCCACCATAAGAAACCCTACTCTTGATAGTAACCCACCCTCCATCAACAATCCAACAAGGAGATAAGGGAAACCCTCACAGGAAAAATGAAGGGAACCAGCCAATCCATTTAGCACCCCATCCTCCTTGACATTCCAGTCAAGAATAAGAGAAAGAAAAAACTCCCAACATAGTCCTGACTTAGGAGAACCATACCTCACCCCAGAAAACAACAAGAAATTTGTTTCCAATAGCAACATCTCCCAAAGGGATGCCAACTACAACCCAGTCGTCAACCCTCTACAACCCACTAGCCATCTGCAACCCGTCAGCCATCCATGACCTAATCGATTCCTTCACACCACCAAAAATCCAACCAACAAAATAGAACAAGCTCTCATAGCCACTCAATTTCTCACTCTACCACTCTAGATCGCAGCTCTCAACTGATAAAGAGAACTGACCACCAAAAGCAACCCTACCGCTTCCAAGTTGGAAACAACAAGCCAACCATCAACAAACACCAACCATTTCCCATCCACCTCATCCTCAAATTCTGCATCTCCTTCACCCTCTGCAATAGAGGAATTCAAACTCCTACCCTTTCTCCCATTCCCACTGATCGCCATAATATTTTTTAATGAAATAAAAGTTATTATACATACTTGGTGTGTATTGTGAATAATGTGGACTATGTGGATGTAACCCTCTTATATGATCTAAGTGTGTAAAGATAAAATGTGGTATGATATCATGATATGCATTTTATGATTATCCCTTGAGAATGAGATATGGTGTGTCTACCTTTGGAAAAATAAATAATTGTTAATGTGATGTGAAATATAGTTTTGTAGCCACATGTTAATGTTATTGTTCTAGGTTAATTATTGGTTGTTTCAGCCTCCTACCAATAATTAATTGATAATGCACTTTTCATTTTACATATCCTATTTTTTTAAATGTATTTAGGAGGTAATTAATAACATATGATGGCCTCCTATTGTTAATGAATACATATAAACTTACCATTTTGATGAGATATTGATTTCTATTGATACTTGTGTATGGAGTCCTATTGATAAATTTATAAAAATATTTTTAAAAAATTGAAGAGACCAAAATCCTATTACAAGAGATGGTAAAAGAGAAAAAACAACCAAAAACACCCAACACAAAATAGAAAAGTTATATAATATTTAACATGGATGTAGCTTCAATATCCTCTTTGTAAAATATTTCATACAAATTAACGAAATCATTTAATTCTTGATTTTCCTCCTCTGTAAATGAGTTTTTGTTGCTTTGATTCTTGAAACTTGGGCTAACATCATTAACCCTACTCAAACAAAAACCTTGCCTTCTTTTGAGACATTAGTCAACTTCTTCCTTAATCTCTATATCCCTAAATAACTATTCTAAATTATTCTCTACTTACATGCATAATAAAATTTAAAGCCTCCTTAGTATCCTTTTATTCCTACTCAAGTTTCTCAATTATTTCCCTATACTCAAGCATACCTTGCCACATAGAGGTCCTTCAATTCTATTGATTTTATCCTTTATTTCTATTCCCCTCATTATCTACCTATTCATATCTAGAATCATTCACATATCTAAAACATTCCTTCTTCTACCTCCTTAAGAAAATGACCATCATTAAGGGGTTGATTGCAATGAAAATGTAATTTCACATTTATCCTATTACTCTCAATAAAATACCATTTTAATCAATTATTTTGAACCATTGAGGCTTAAAATAATAATCTATATTAAAATGGATTATTTTTACAAACTCATTGAGATCCTCGAAACTCTTAAGGTCCTCACAAGTATAAGGACTACATTTATAGATTGGGTGGTAGGTCTCTTTTCCTAATAAAATTGTTCTTCCCTCATTCACAACCTTTTCTCACCTTTTATTGGCTGAAGGAAATCCTTTAATTTTATTGATGATGTCTAATCATAAACCTTATAGTAATGCTCTAAGTTTATTACAATATTTGGTAGGTGATACAATAGGCTTTTAGTCTTGGATAGTGACTATCTTTATTAGTGATACAAACCTCCAAATTAGTGCATCCTTGTATACCCTTTGGATTCTTAAGGTGTTATTGTTTGTGATGACCTCTTTTTTGAGATATGAAAATTATCTTGTGAGATGTGGTAGACTTTACAATATTTAATTTCTCATTATAATGATAGGATAGTTTATGTGATAGTCCTACTAAATTTATAATATGCTATAATTTAGGATGATTCTCTTCTTGTTATAATTAATATCCCTTGTTGTGTGAAAACAACTTTGTTATGGTTTCTCCTTTTGGTAATTACATTATTTATGGCTTGATGATAGAATTTTACCTTGCATGTGGCCCAAATAAATAAATCCCATCATCTTTAATAATTATTTATATAACTTTGTAATAGTCTTCATGCACATGCACTCACCAACTAGCTCCTAGGGTATCAATTTTAGTCATAATTACTCATCCTCATGATATACTAGATTTTTTAATCTTAAATGGCTTTACAAATGAAACAAATAAAAAGGTAAGTATGTATGTGTGATGTGTGGTGCAATGGATGTGTATGAGGGTTTCAATGATGGAATGACCTAAAAGGTTTGAACACACACACTTTCCCTAATTTCATTAGAAGAAAGAGATCTCCCAAGGATAGGATTGAATTTCAAACTTGAGGTAAGTCAACCCTACTAGGAAGGTTTTTTGTTTTCTTGTGATAGAAATGACTGATTGGAACTTTTGGGAGATAATTTTAAATGCAATAACTAGCTTAATTGCATGTCCTAACACTTGAAATGTAAAATATTATGATAACAGAAACAAAATTAGTAATTTACAAGAAAATCTAAGAAGGGCATAATGATGTGTACCTGACCTAAAAAGTAGGTTCTAAGTTATGTGGTAGGACTAGTTCGCCCTAGGGAAAATGGGTCCTAGTGCAGGGGTCCAAAAATAATTTTTGTAGACCTCTAGTCGCAAATCTAAGCTTCTTATTCCTCCAGGTTTGACTATCGGAAAGTCAAAAATAAAACTTGTAGGTGAGCTTTCGTAGTTTGACAACAATGACGACAACTTTGAAAAATTACTCCTTTGATCAATCTTCAATCCTTCTTCACCTGTAAATATGCACATACAAAGAGAGAAGAAAAAAAATTGTTTTTGGGTGAATGGATATTTTCCTTATTCAAACCCCATGTTGGTAATTAAACCTTGATGATGAAATGGGGATAAATAGAAGGAATTGATGAATGAATAAAGCTTTTTCACCACTCACTAAACCCTTAATGGTTTCCCTTAGAGGATTGAAGTCTAACACATCTCTCTAAGGATTGGATCTTGCATTGATGAATGGTATTCCCCTTACAATCTAAAACTCACAAAAACAATAGGTAATGGCACAAACAAAATGCAAGAAGGAAGCAAATATTTTCTATTATCACTAAAATGAAAAATGAAATTACAACATTATATTTGTCATCACATGGGCTTTCTAATTACATAAATCTGCAAATCTAGAAATTGGAGTCACCATCTACGCTGCTCTTCCCCCTATTGTATCCCCCTTTCACATCCTTTATTTGGAAGGTGTAACCACCCTAGAATCTTCTAGAAAGTGTAACTTCCTCAAGAAGATATTTTGAAATTTTATTAATTTTGGTAGTACAACTTCACGGGATCATAGCTTTTGATCTAAATGTCAAATTTTCTATTATAATACCTTTTCAAAAATCTCTTGAGAGATTTTCTACCAAAAAGTAGGGCTTAAAGGCCAGCCACTTTTTTTTTCTTCTAGTTTTCAAGCCCATCTAGAGCCTCTAATTGCCTCAAAATTGACTTCAAGATTTTAATAGGATTTTCAAATTTTGAAATTTTAATCTCTCAAATGAAAAATGGTATTGAAGTGATTTCTTCGCTATTGGCTTCAATTTACCATTTTGGAGGTCTTTGTAAGAATTCGTGTCCAACCATGCATAAATGCAAACTTACTAAAAATAGTAACCCTACCAAATGTATCCCTTATTGAAAAGAAACAACATTTTTTTTGGGTGATGCAAGATTGCTCTTACACCCTAGATGCTCTTGCATCATGCATGAATTGTCTTGATTGGTTGATTGATTTTATGTTTGAATGCTTGAAACTTACATCACAATGTTAGCTCCAAAACATGACATGAACACACATGAACTTTGACATGATGATAGGATCTTGATTGCTGTTTTAGATGACTAATAAATTATCTGCTCTTTAATTCTCTTGACAATAATATTTGCTATAGGATTTCTCTCATAAAGTGTGTTAGATTTGAATTGATAAAATAATTGTATTTATAGGTGTTTATCTAACTTCCCAAAAATTAGATTCCACAAGCCAACATTTGAAACTTGAATTTGAATCATTAAAATTCTGCCAAAAACATATTAAAAATTGGGTCTTGGAACTTAAAGGGGACCTCCTAGGACCTAAATCCAAGACACACAATTTCCAAGGTGTTTAAATTAATGTTGGAAATTGTTTAAAATAGGTTTCCCTTTTAGAAAATGAGAATAATAAGGCTTTGGAATTCATAATTTGGTCAATTGGAAGCTTAATTAAGTCTAATTAATTAAGGTGATGCAAACATAGTGTGAAATTATAAAGGTATACAATTTTCTACACTATAACAATTTTATGTTATCAACTTTGGTAATGTGATAAATTTTGGATGCTGATAGCACTAATCGCTTCCCTTATAAATAACTAGTTATCCTATTTTTTCTAGGCTTATATGAGTATGGTAAGAAGCTTATAACAATATGCGGTATTCTTGGAATGGCCTTAACATATCCTTACCCTCATATCCTTCCTTAATGAAATTATTCTTGCTGACAATTTTCAATGGTAGTCCTCAAATGCTACAATGATAATATTTTTGTGTTGAACTATCATGGTATGATATGACTAGTTTGATTGTAAGACCGGTATGGGTATAGTATGACTAATTTTTGGAGGTGATATTTTCTTTAGTGAATGGATTACCACTTTGGCATGTTATGATATATTTTTAGCATCATTATTGTATTAATGTGACATTTATACTATCATGAACTCACAAATAATAGCCCCAAGTTTGTGATGATGGTCTATTGGTTTATTAACACTTCTTACATCACTATTATAATCTTAAGGAATTAAGGTTATTCCTTATATTTATTATGTCTTTGTATGAGTGTTAAGATATTCATGTGTCAATATTTTTTCCTTAACAACCCTAGAACCCTATATAACCCTCCTTCATTTTTCCCTTACTAGGGATTTTATAAATGTGATAATTAAAAATTTCAAGTGAAATTTATTTTAGTTTGGATGAAAGTGTGATGGATGCTATTAGGAAATTAATGTTTCCTTTCCATATTTGGATAAAGGAATCAAGTTGAATCAACATTCAATCTTGGTTGTATAAAAATGAAGCCATATACATCTATATCAAATATAAATAGAAAATAGAAAATAGAAAAAATAGACAAAAAATGGAAAAAACTAACCTAGAGCGGGTGGTGGATGAAATGTGAGCTCTGTAAATTAGGATCTTGTTTGCTCTCTTAGTCATTGTTGGAAGAAAATGACCTCGCAGTCATTTTCTAAAAAAAAAAAAAATCAAAATGGGATCTTGTTTCATACTAAATAGGATCTAGTTTCATGGTCCTTAGCTCAGTATCCTGCCACAAAATGGTATCCCATTTTAAATTTCATCTTAGGATCCTGAAGTGAAATGGGATCCCATTTTGCTCTGCCTGATTAGTTATTTTTTCGTAAGTTTGAAACTTCCACAACATGTGGACCCAACTTCTTGCATTTACCCATTACAGTGAGCTCCAACTTATGTCAAGTTTTAAATACCATGTTTATCCTATGGTTTGTAGCCTCTCTCAAGAAATTCATTTGTCTTTTCAATCTCACCAACCTCACAGGCATGTCCATCGCTCTCTTGCTATAGTTTCTAATTTGGGAGACCTATGTATCTTAGCAACAAAATACTTTCTTTAATAGACTCCCCACCCCTCTTTCACATGGGTTGTCACCTAGCTTTTTAGAGAGAAAATTATGACCCTTGTATTGCCTAGAATGTTTGTGATCTTTTTGGATCTTTCTTATTAATTTTATGCAAAATTAGCTTTGGATTCTTGATATCACCCAAGTGATATTACTACCCTAATACCCTTCACCTTATGAATGCTACCTTATTTCTAATCATTCCTTTGATAGGAGATCATGCTTGGATCACCTTGATGAAGAATTATGGATGTCATGTGGCTTCATTGTTATAATCAATCTTTAAGGTTCCATCGACTACTAGGTTAGCAAGTATGTTAGTCACCACATTTACCTCCCTATACACATGGTTTGTCATGAAGCTCCTAAATGTTTCTAATTTTTCCAATACTTACTCTAGACAGCTCTTCAATTTCCAATTTAGAATCAACCTTGTTCTTATGGCATTTATTGTGATCACCAAGTATCCTTCCACCTTTACGTATGAAATTATATTGCCTTGACAGAGCTCTAGGCCATGTAACAGCTTGCATTTATACAACATTATTGGTCCCTTCTTGAAGTGAGATGGAGGAACTACATATTCTCCTCCCTTTCCAGTCATGAATTATGCAACTGGTGCTAGAGGCACCAAGGTTTCCTCTTGATGACCCATTGAAATTTAGTTTGTACCAATCATGTTTGGGAGTCAACCACTTATCCTTTTTTCTCAATTTAACCAAATCCATTCCTCTCAACCTAATCACCAATAGTGGCCAAAGGTCGTGCCAGCATTTATATGTATCATTATCTCATGTTGTCTAGTATTTTGGGTTTGAACTCCTAATTTGTATTCAAATGTTTGCAACTTCCACTATTGTTTCTTCTAATTTTTTCAAAAAGGATGGTATGCTTAATTATTTTCCTTGAAATAATATCTTATTATGCTCCTTCCAAATTTCTCATATTGTTATTAATGGTATTATTATCCATAGACATGGAAATGATGTATTTGATTAGGCATGGCCGAGATTTAAATAAGCTTAGTATATCACTTGGGAAAATTACATAGCCATCTCCAGCATTCTTGGGAAAATTACATCCTACAAGGAGGTGGATTGAATATTTCTTTACATACCTGTATAGTAGGCATCATTACAAGCCATTGTATCCCAATTTTTGGAATTTGTTTGTTGTAACCTAATCCTCCCCTAAAGAGCCACCTATGCAAAGGTTTCTACCTTGGGAAGGCATAGATTGTTCCAACATAAATAAATGGGGATGACCATCTCTTTGTTCTTTCCTCAAGCAACTTATACCCTTCTCTTTCATTGTAATGGCTACTATTATCCCCATTCTAGATCAACTTACCATCCCCCTAACTCAGATAAATCCTTCATCCTTTAAAATTTTCTTTAAAAGTGATACTTCACAAGAATGTTCAAATGATTGCACTTCTTCCAAATCCACCTTTTGATTCTAGGGGTTTGGCTTTCCTCCATATAATCTCCTACCTTGGTACCCCAATTCCTTTCTAATACTCCTCTTATCTAATTCAATCCTTCTATTCTTGTGAAAGGAGTGTATCCTCCCCAAGAATCTTCCCAAATGAGAGAAGTCTATTCATCATGAACATCCTAGGTTAGATACTATATTATTAATGAGAAATAGTTGACAATAAAATTTCATATTCTTGATCCCTGGGGTAGTTATGTTTCTGTCAAGATATCAGAGGAATCTGTGATATCCATATTTTTGTGCTACAATATATTTACCCATTTTAGTTAAGGTTACTTGAACATTCTCTAAACAAGTTTTTCTCTAATGGCTTTATTTTGGAGGATGTCTTTTTAACCCAAATTTTCCATCCTCTCTCAGCTTACAAACCTTATCCCATGCTATTAGAGCCAATTTTTCCTTTTCTAAGGAGCCTTGTTAGAAAAAAATCTTTCTTATACTTGTTAGTTTTTTATCCACCCTGCTCGTCAAAGGTAAGCATGACATCAAGTAGATGGTAATTGTTTCAATGGTTAATTTGATCGTAATTATTCTCCCTACCCATGATAACCACCTTCCTTTCTAGGAAGTTTCCTATTTTGATACTCTTTCTATTATTAGATCCCATAGCTTGTTTGATCTCGGCCCAATCACTAATGGGAGTCCTAGATAAGTTCTTGGGAATTTTCCATTCTTTTAGTTTAGTATTTTGATAATTTCTTGTTGCTTCCTTGGGGGGTTGATAAAAAGAATTTTTTTGATTTTTTAGCTTCTTTCCTCTTTGCAGCCCCAAACAACATTGTATCATTGTGAATTTTTGGTGAGTAATCGAGGTGAGGTTGCTTGTGATTTTTAGACCTTCGATCTTCCTATCCAAATTAGATCTATTCAATTTCATATTTGGAGTTTCTATCATTATAACAAAAATGAATGGGGAGAGGGGATCCCCCTAATGAAGCTCTTGTGATGACTCAAAGAAACCATCTAGGGAGCCATTTACTAGGACTAAATATCTTAGGCTTCCAACATAACTAAAAAATACAATTAATCCATCTTGAATAAAACCTAAAGCCTTTTAGTATGTTGAATAGAAATCTCCAGTCTACTTTGTCATATTCTTTCTTTATATCTAGTTTAACCAACACTTTTTTTTTCCCACTTTTCAAATTTGAGTGAACTACTTCTTGGGAAATGATGACAACATCTAGAACTAAGCTCATAGGGATGAACCTAGTTTGTTCTTTTATGATTATTCCTAGTAGAACCTTCTTGAGCCTATTCACCATTGTTTTTGCAAAAAAATTATAAATTGCGTTACATAGTGAGATGGGCCAAAAGTCTTCCAAATCCAAATCCTATTCTTTTTTTGGTATTAGGGTGATGAAGGTGAACTATTTATCTATTTCAATATTTTTCCCTTTCTCTAGAAATCTCCTATTGCTTCACACATCTCTTTTCCCACTGTATGCTAACATTTTATGGAATTTTGGGTCTTGCATCCACATTTTTTAAAATTTGAAAGGGATTCTCTCTGGCTTTTCTTCTCCTAGTAAACTCATTTGAACTGAAAAATGATCTGAGCCTGAGGCAACAACTATAGTGCTTTCCAATGAAAAGGGAATATAGCTAACATTGTCCTTTATGAGAAACCTATCCAATTTTTATGCTATGTTTTTGAATCCTAACCTATTGTTGGTCTAGGTGAAACTTCCATTCTTCATTGGCACTTCAATTAGTGATTTTCTATCCACAAATGCCTCAAAGTCTAATTGGTATTATAACTTCCTCTAGACTCCTCCTAACTAATATTGGATATGGAGGATGGTATGTAATTCTCCCCCAATTATGTAGAACTCTTCTGAGTATTGGTCCATGAAGCCCTCTATTTCCTACCAAGACTATCTCTTTTCTAACAGGGATGCCAAACCATAGACATTTATTAGACAAAAATGTATTTATTTTATTAGGTTCCTTACTTTACATGCCATCTATGTTCTATTTATAGTGAGGATTTACAATGTTGCATAAAATGGTTTTCAAAGAACAGCTAGCCCCTAGAGGCACCTTCTACCTCCATCAATTTTTCTCTCTGAAACCTAAATTTATTTTTAAAGAGTTCAGCCTCGTTGCCTCATAATTTTGTTTCTCGTATCATGAAGATGTCAAGTCTTGACACCTTCATGAAGTGCATTACTAAGAAATTATTGTTAGGGATTTTTATGCCCCTAACACTCCATGATATAATCTTCATGGCTCTTTAGGAAGGGACTTTCCCTTTCTAGATCTCAACAACCTTGTGATTTTCAATTTCCCTTCAGCATCCCCCTCTTGGCTAAGTTTCTCTATATTGGTATTTCTTCCTTTCTTTTTCCCTTCCCCATAATTAGGAGATTTCTTCTTATTTGTCTTATGCTTTACCCCTAATTTCTCTTTGTGATATGAACTACCACCATTTTTGTGGAATTTGTATTCTTCTCCTAAGATCTATCCCTCCAATCTTCCTCCCATTCCCCTTCTTCCAAAGTGTGCATTTCATCACATTCTTATTTTTTGCTCTAGATTTCT
The DNA here is from genome assembly GCA_007258455.2 of Sequoia sempervirens. NCBI lineage: Eukaryota > Viridiplantae > Streptophyta > Pinopsida > Cupressales > Cupressaceae > Sequoia > Sequoia sempervirens. The sequence goes on along the minus strand of VDFB02261497.1, from coordinate 37,626 downwards.
TGGTTCTCTTCTTCTCTTTCCACTAGGCATATTATATGACTATTTTTTATCCCAAATAGCTCACTAGAAATTCCTTTGAATAGATTTCCCATATATTCTAGACTAACCTCCATACCTTGGCCTTCTTCTACATACCCTTGTTTGATCCTTCTTTCAATTCATTCCTATTATTAATCTCCCCAAATTCAACATGGGGTGGTATATTATCCATGTTTTTTTTCTCTAGCTCCACCTAGTTCTCAAGGATTTTTCCCTTGCCTATGATGCCTAGTTCTAATTTCCCCCTGAGTGGTTTCTCATTTCTCAATTATTTGTATATATCCCCTGCTATTTTATTTATCAGAGGAGGATATAGCAATGTTAGACCTGTTATTTCTTTCACCACTTTTTGTGTTCTCCCCTCCTCTTTATATTCCTCTTCCCAATTTTCCTCTTCAATGTTTAGAGTTTTAAATTTCTTATGGGTTTTATGTTCTTTTTTTGCTTAATGCTTGATTTCCAAGACCATTCTTTTAGAATTTTTGGGAGTTGGGATCTAATTGAATTTTCTATTTCCATCACATGAACTCTATTATTATCTCTAGTTCAACCCACAATTTCTCACTAAGATCTATTTCCGCATAAATTATTACATATTTTTGGAATTCCTTCTTTAGAAAGCCTTCGTCCAGTTGGATGAATGATCCGAGGGAATCTCCTATCTCTTTCAGTGCCTCCTCATTTTAATATTCCATAGGTATTTTTTTAGTCTTCTCCATGTTGAGTTTTTTCCCATAAAATGGTGTATGGGGTTAATGAAAACCATTACAAAAATTATATAAATCTAATTTACAATAGAAAATATCAATATAAAAATGGTCTCCTTCAATCCAAATTCTTTCACAAGGTTCTAGCTCATTCAACCTACAAGCTTCAATGGAAACCATTACTACAATAAACGTGCAACCTTGAAGTATGTTTTTTGTTGTCCAAACACCTTCAAACCTGTAACAAAAATCTCTTCTTAGTCTCTTTCAACCCTTCTTGTGCTAAATCTCTCAAGCTCCCTTCACATGAACTTCACTAGATCACTATCTTTCAAAATGTGGAGCTCACTAGCTCCCTAAAACATGGGCTTCTGTGCAAATAGAAATCTACAACAATGGAGTGTTCAAATCATATCTTCAATCCAATAGCATCTCCCCATCTCACCTACAAAAACTCCCAAATACATCTTCCCAAATGACAAGGCTTGAATATATAGACTTGTGAATGAGAAAAACCACTATGGTTTTCCAAAACCACAAGAAAAACACCTAATTGGAAAACCCACGCCCCATTTGGAGAATAAATCATAAAATAATAAAAATTACTCAATGCTCACATGGCCTTCACATAGGCACCTAAACCATGGCCAATCATTTTTTTTCAATCCAATGTGCTTCATTATTCTTTGATGGCTCCAAGAAAGAACATACACCAACATGAAAAATTGGGTGCCCCAACATGCAAGAGCATGCAAATCATATAAATCAACATGTAAGGACATGCATTGATGAGTAGTCCCCACCTTGAAATGGATGCCTAGGCTAGAATATTCATCTGGGATGCCCTTTAAATATTTACCAAAGTAAATCCGCCTCCAAAATTACAATTACAAAATACCATAGGGAAAATTATAATATTTGGAAATTAAAATAATTAATTCCCCACACATTAGTTCTTGTTGAAAGTACAAAACAAAGCAATGAAATATTTTTGGTTGACACAAGATTTTTGATGATTGTGGATGCTCTTGCATCACATACCCAATGTATGAAAAATTTGTGGATAACATTAAATTATGGTTAAGGTAAATATTTTGTAATAACTCAAAAAATTAAGGGTTGATTTTGTGATGGGGATGTTTTCGCTTGCATCAGTGGTATCAGATGCAAGGGGAAATCAAAGTAGGATAAAATCAGCATTGAGTATTTGAAGACTTCATTGTGAACAAAATAAATTATCACATATTTTGAATTTGATGGAATTGTTCTTGAGGAAGATTGAATTGTTTAGGATTGTTTAGTTTATTTTCTTCTATTTCTCTACTATTGCAATATACTACAACAAATGGAAAACCATTTGATAGATATTTGATACTCACCTCCTTTCCCCAATGGTCCTCCCATCATTTGTGCATCTTCACCCAAGGAATTCATTTTTTGTCCATTTCACAAAGAAATCCTTCTCCTTTAGTCTCTCTATTTCACTTTGGATAACTTTCATGTTTATGATGATCACCTTGTTGTTAAGGTAGTCTTGCATGTAAATAAAATTAACAAATCAAAAAAAGTTAACTAATATTTTGATGTGTAAATAGTTTTCAAATTTAAGGTTAAAGATAAGAGATTATTTTAACCCACTGACCTCATTACACTTCATCCCTTACTACCATTTTAGAATGCCTCTTGATATTCACAAGTTTAAAAAATATTTGAAGATAAATTTTAATTATGAAATAGTAGATTTTTTTTTAAATTACTTTTATTTCTTTTCTATACGTTTGGTTAATTAATTAAATTTTAATAATAAATAGTATTTATAAATCTATTTAAAAACTATCTAAATGTTATAGTTTAATTTTAGATTTGTACATGTGTTTGTTCTTCTTTATTTTTAGTTTGGTTAACTCTTTAATTATTTAAAATCTATATTTGTCCATCAATTTTCAACTATAATTAACAAATTAAAAAATTATGAATATTTTGACATGTAAATAGTTGTTAAATTTTAGGTTAAAGGTAATATTTTTTGTTAAAAAACTCATGTTTTTGGACCCACCCCTTATTGCCATACCTCTCAACATCAATTAAGAATTAAAAAAAAATCACAATAATTTAAATATTAATTATTTTATTAAATAATAAATATACTTAAGTATAGTAATTTAAATCACTTTTAATGTAATAAAATCGACTTAATAAATTAAATGAATTAATTAAAATGAATGTCATTGAGTTGAAAAATATCGAAAGGAGTAGATGGGGAGGTTGAAGAAGAAGAGGGCTAGGATGTTGCAAATGAGGAATTGAATAATAAATTGAATAGCTCTCTAGACAATGAGGAAGAATAATTGATGGATATCTAGTTGGACTTGTCAAAAATCCTATGATTCCTCTAAGGCTCAACATGTTTTTCTTGATAAGAGGTTTTTTCTATCTTCTCCTACTATTTTTGTGATGTGTCATCTCTTTCCATTGGGAAGGTTAATGGCATTCTAGTTGTTTGTAATTTTTGGAAATGTGTGTGTTTAAGGTTTCTCATTCCCCCTTTCCAAGTGAGTGTTTCTAGATATTCCAAATAATTTATTAGTACCAACTCTTATAAATAATAGAGTCTACATGTTGTGAATGGTTTTCTAAAGTATAAGTTGAATAGGGCTAGTGATTCAATCCTCTCCATTTCAATGGCATATAAGGAGAGATGCACTAGCCCTTCCATCTATGGAGTTTACAGAGGTTGTAGATTAGGTCTATTGAGAAAGGATGGTGAAACTTAAAACTTCCCTACTACTCAATGTGGTGTCATCCAAGATGTTATCTTATAGGAGGAGAACTATTGAACACGTTGTAGTGTTGAGAGGGGGATGAATCAACATATATTAAAACTTAACCATTCTCATTTGTAGATTAAACATCATATCATATTAACTGCAAGGAGAGAAAAAATGCAAACATGCACCACACAAGGACACCAATATTTTTTACATGGAAAACCTAATGAGGGAAAAACCACAGTGAGAGTTAACTCACATTATATGAAGTTCACTACTTACAAAAATTATATTGTTGTTTAAGGATCAATGTCAGTGGACTTGGAAACTAAGGTGCACAACCTTAGGGAAATATATAAGGACCTGTTGAGACTCACTATCTCAAAACAAGATACATGAAAATTATAATGAGAAATATGAACTTGAACTGCTTATGAAAGAAGCATCCAACATATGTTGATGTTACAATCCATTTTTCACATAATTATTCCATCATACAGACTTCACACATTTCATATTCAACATACTGCTCAATTTCAATTCTTCATTCATTGACACCATCATAAATGATTTTGATCTTCTATAAGTATACTCTGAAACAACTCAAAACCTTGTTTAGGTTGGCTCCAAGATGACCTTTAGAAGAAACGTATGATATCACACAATTCAGCTCCAAACATATACAATATAAATAGAAAATGAGTTGTGGATCAATACACAACATATCAGGACCAAAAACCATCTCCACACATCCTATAAATCAAGATTAATTAATTAGGACCATCCATAGATGAAGGAAACAATCCTGTCGGCCCAAACATTGACAACACTACCAAAACTGCCAATTATTTAACTTTGCACCACCGAGGAGAGACCAAAAATTTTATGTGGACCAAAATGAAAATAATGTAGACTATGCATAATATCTCTTCAACCTTCTCCTAAATAAATTCATCATGCGCAAGAAGAGAAACATATTGAACTAATGAAAATAGAGCATTTCAAGCAAATTGTAGCATTTCAAAACATAGGATGTTGCATTGTTTTACACCAAAACATCTGAGACTTACAAGGATGAACCTATATACCTTTATGAGCATATTCCCAAGTCCGCACAACCACATCTATCTCACTGGAGGAATTTAGAGCATTCCAATAGGCCTTCATCAGTTACACTTTTCTCTATCAAAGCACAAACCAAAACTCTGTCACTTATAACTTCCACTATACAAGGTGTAATGACATGAATTCTTAGATATAACACCTTCACATCTTGACCATCTTATCTTCTAAACTGCAAGAAAAAATCTTGCTCTATGGAAGGATGTGGACCAAAATATCATGACTAGATATCTTAGAGTATATATTGTGAATGCATTAGCAAATATTTTTCAACTTATCTCAATGTTTGGTACACCAAATAGGAATTATATGAAATTAGGCATGCAAGAAACATATTGGAACAAGTGTACCCACCTCTACATCACACATAAACATATGATAGATCATCATCCTACCTCATACTGCATTTCTGACTATATCAATAGATATTTCAACACATTCAGTATCTCCGAAGTATTATACATTCTTCATCACACACATTTGACATCAATGACAACATCTTACCAAAAATCTCCCCCTTTGTCATTGATGGCAACACCCATATATTTGCAAGACTTCTCTCCCCCTTTGACATCAAGGGAAAAGGACATAATATCTTCTAATTTTATCAACCTAAAAACTATATAAAATCCCCCTTACTGTATGATTTCTATAAACAATGCTCCCCCTAATATGGAGATGCCCAAAATTTATGTTGCACGTATAAAAAAAATTCAATCAAAAACTCAAAAAGATTTGGCACTTCTCCGCAAAATTGTACAAAGACAGAATTATTTTATTTACACCTTTGTAGCTTCTTTAGAAGGTAGAATACTCTTGTAAACTACCTTAAGTTGCATCAGATTTGCAACCCAATTTTCTTTTATTGAGGTAAGAATGTGATTCCTAACAATCAAACTACATACATAAGTCCTTAGCCTCATCTACACTTTCTAGAGCTTTCATTTTCTGACCAACTTTTTTTGCTTTATCAAGAAACCTAGATAATGAAGCAAGTCTCAAGTTTACTACTTCCCTTGACTTACCAAGCTACTTCTTTATTTTCTCTTTGATCTGGAAGCAAAGACAACTGAACATGAAGATTTTCTAATTCAGCCCTTATTGATCCATCCTTATCTTGACAAGTCATATGTTTTGGCCAATTGAGTAACATGTGACTCAATGGAGTCAATTTGACGTTTGATGTTCTTGGTGGAGCTTGGCCATTTCAAACAAAATTAATAAAGTGTGTTGACTTTATCAACATAATTCTTGAACATTTTTAAATTTTCTTACAATTTATTGTGTGCACTATCACATCAATTAGAGGCTTCAGCCATTCTCTTATCAGTTACCTTCCTCATGGCCTCTTTCCCTTCCTTCTACTCAATGTGTGAAGAATGATCCTTAAAATAATCCATTAAGAGCTTTAATTTATATTCTAGAGGCAAGGAAAATCTATGTTTACCTCTGGTAAACCTTCATAAATGATATTCACAACATCATCAATCAATTCACTCTTCTTCACTTGTTCTTGTAGAATTTCCTTCCTTGCAGAAGCATGCAAAATATCTCCAAGTTGTAGCTTATGGAGGGGGGAAATTTTTTACAAGTAAACTTGTCCCTCAGGAGTGAGAATTTGTAGAAGCTAAGGTGTTACCATAGGTTGAAGCTGCATCTACATCCCTATTATGTCCTTGAAATAATTTGAAGGTGAAGAGCCTTGACCTATATCCATAGAATCATATTGCTTCTCAACTGTCTTCTCCTTTGCATCTTGGGCTTTATCCTCTCTCATCTTCTCAATATTTCTTGAATTCCCCAAAGGAGTAATGTTATCTTCACCAGAATTATTGTTCCCCAAATGAGGGACACCCACTTCACCTTGATTTCCTACACCTTGTGCACCAGTATTCTCTAGAGGAGTAGTCTCCTCATTTTTCTTATCATTTTTCTCTTTCTCTTTTTCCTCTTCTTTATCTTATTCTTCTTCTATTTCCATATTGAAGACTTCTTGCATTTTGTGCACAGTGTAGACACCTTCTTCTTGAAGTATGGAAGGTCCTTGTACTTCTTTCTAACCAGATATATTTTTCCTATTTGTATTTTCCAAAAGAGACATATTTTCAATTTCTTGTTTATCTAGAGGCGCTTATACACTTATTTCAACATCAATATCATGTATTTTTGGAGGTGCTTTTAAATCAATAGTCACCTCAACCTTCTTCATTTCTTCAAGAATTTTGGTTTCCTTTTCTTTTTTATTTCTCCATCCTTTCTATCTCTTCTTTATCTTTAACCATTAGATTTTTTATCCTTTGTTTGATTCTAAACACTTGTGCTTGATTTTGAGATAATTTAACCCTTTCTTCATGAGAAATAGATAGACCAACTTTCCCTAATGCTTGTTGCCTCATTTTAGCTTCTTCTACTATAGCTTCATTCCTCTTGTTATTGAGTATGTCTACTAGACTTTCCAGAATTTGATCAATGATCTCTCTTAGAGTCATATTGAAGTTGTTCATATACATAACTATAGCCTTTTCAATTGTGGCCTTGTTAATAGGAGGAATTTCATCATAGATATCATTATTCTCTTTTAGTGCATCATGTTGTACAATTACATTGATAGTAGCCTCAAGTTGTAGAGGTTCATCTTCAAGAATTTCTAGAGGAGCCTTTTTTATTTTCTTTACTTCTTCCTTTTCTTCTTCTTTAGATGCTTCTTCTTCTTGTCCCTATCTTGTTCTCTTCTTTCTTCTCTTTAATACATAATATTTAATTTATTCTTCATCATCTTCCTCGTCATCATTTACATTCATTAGATTAATCTCCCCCCTTTTTCCATCCTTTTAGATCTTGGTTTCTTCCTTTCTATAGTCTTAATTTTTGTTGGTACTTCAGTAGAAGCTCTTCTTCTATTGGGAGGATTTTGAGTAGGTCCAAAAGCTATAGCAAAGATAGAAGAAAATCTAATTGTCCTTCTAGGAGCTGGTGTAGCAGTAGTGGCTTGAGATACTTTTGTAGGACCCTCAAAACAGCTAAAAACCTTCCAACTTAGACATCATCTTCCCCACACTCTTCTCCACCTTTTCTTCTACCTTTTTCTTGATCTTCTTGTTGGTTATTTCATCATATGTCTCAAACCTCTCAACAATAGGATCCTTAGGTTTGTTGAGAAAAATGTCAGCATATGCAACCCAGTCAGTTCTGAAGACCTCATAGAGAAACTTTGTTATCCATGAGGTTCTTGGCTCAACTAACTCCATATAGAAATTTTCTTTATCTACCATAAAATTAATTTCATTCTTATATCTTTCCACAACTTGTGAGGGTATCCTGTCCCTCTTATGTATTTAATTTTGAAATGTTTTGAAGAAACCCTAGAAATTTGTGTCACACTATTTAGTATTTAGAAAGTTATGCATGTGATCCCTAATTTGATGTGCAATAGGAATATTTTTTCTCCAACCACATTCTTCAAACCAGTAATTTCCCTAAAGAAATAGAACATAAGACAAATAATCAAATTGTCGTACCAAAAATTATAGTTTGAATCCTTGGCTCTCTACAAATTTTCCAATAATTGTTATCGTAAAAGCTCACAAAGGTCATAATATTTTTCTTCCTTCACTATTTGATGAGAAATGAGATGATGGTGGCAGTATCATACCCTTCTCTATTTGCATAGTAAACCTTATATGAAATACCCATCATGGCATAATGGACCCCTAAGTTAGAGATGTCATGCATAGTTAGGGTTCTTTTGTCGAATTTAGCTCCAGTGAGCTTCATGGATTCTTCATTATTTATGGCTTTCAGTATTGGCATGGGTCTAGTGGAGCACAATTCAATCACTACCCCGATATATTCTTTTGTTATTAGGTGGTGTTGATCAAGCCAAAATATATCTTCATGAATCTAGCTCAAAGCAATTCTGACCCATTCATCTTCAAAGCAAAAATTAGGGAAACCCTTCCACACATCTAATACTTTTGCTTCCACTTTCACATACTATAGTTTGAGCTAAAAAATCATCACCCAAGTGATGATTGTATCTAAAATCTTCCAACTTCAAATGATTGTACTCACTCAGCTGAGAGTGAATATATATATGGATATCTTCAGAATGAATCACATTGATCAAAACATAATAAAATGCTCCATATTTTTTTTATCACAATAGATATGTATGGATGTTTCTTGAACTTTGGCCTCTCCTTCTCATCAACATCAATGAAAAATGGTATAGCCATGATAGTGCTATCTGAAACTAGGTAAACCAGAGAAATACCTATGGATATTATTGTTAAGGTTAGAATGCAACTCATTGAGAACCTTCTTCACTCCCTTAGCTCTTGCACACACTTGATATCATTCAAATGAGATTAAATGATCCAAAAATCACATAAAAGGATTTTCAAAATCCCTAACTTTTTTGCAATAAATATATTCATACTTTGTTGGGTGAACCTTTTGTCAGACTTCTTTGTGTTATCATAGGGATAGAATGAGGCTAAGTACACCTCCAAAAATTATTCTCTTGCTCTAGAATTATCACCAAAAGATTCATTATTTCTTACCAATTGTGTGCACCAAAGGAATTGACTCAACTTGTCTTCTATGTTGAAATATTTAGAAACCTATTCTTTTTAGGGGGATAAAGGGCTTATGAATGAAAACTCCCCTGAGATAGTGCTTTATCTCTTTAGTTACCAGAGAATCTATCTACACCAGGCTAAGGTATAGATTCATTCTTTACTTTACTTTCTTCCTTCTTTTTTCATACCTTGTTCATCACCTTCTTTTGTTGATTAGTGTCAATTTTATTTTGAGGAGCATAAGATCTTACATTCTTTCCCTTGTAGAATCTTGCAATGTGTCCTAGTTTATTGAAATTGTAGTAGATTATACTAGTTTGCAGAGCATAATTATGTCTTTTCATATTAGATCTACAATCAGTAGCCCTATGACCAAACTTTTTGCATGTGAACAAGTAACCATAGAAGGATTAAGAATTCATAGCATTACTATTCCTTATCACTTTACTTTTGCATTCATTAGCCTTGTAACCAAATTTATTGCAAGCATAGCACTGACCATAAAATGATTGAGAAATTATAGCATTGTACCTTTGGGATATAAATGAGTTCTAACTCCTCTTTCTTCTAAATTTAGTAACCTTATGACCAATGTTATTACAATCATAGAAATTACCATTCAACCAGGTAGGTGTTGTTATATGGATCCTAATCAGACTCAAAGGTTAAATTCCCCCCCCCCTTTTATTGGTGTGGTTTCCTCCCAAATTATTCTACGGGGGTTTAGGGGCAATGCCTCTTGCGTGCTCCTCGTGATATAGGGCAGGGTTGAGGGGCAGTGCCCCCGAAACCTCAAATGAATTTTATCATTTTATAAAGGCGTCAAGAGTTATTTTTCTATTGGCTGACATAAAAAAAAAATCCTATTTTGTAACCAACATAATTCTTGATAAAATGGCTAAGGGTTAGGGTTTTCGTTGATATAATATTGTAGCATTTTGCAACAATATTGAGTTGCAAGGATTGTTGGTTGTAATCAATTTGATTTGTTGGATAATAATATCGGACTCTCTATTGGTGGATGTATCCCGAGTTTGGGTGAACCATGTTAAAATTGTCTATCATTGTTATTATTTTTGTGTTTTTTTCATTCCTCTGCTTAATCTTTATTTGCATTTAATTCATATTTTCTACATGCAATTTCTAACAGTAGGATCAGTTTGTTTAGGAGATTTGGGGTTCCTAAAATTATTCTTCCTATTCTTGATAGGAGTGAATCCACCTTCTTTCTTGTTACCTTGATCTTTCTTTGCATTTCTGAGGCATTCTTCTTATAATCTTTAGTGTTAGCATTCTCCTACTTTGTATTAGACTTTCCTTCTACTTTGAAGTTATCATACAAGTTTGTAGAAACATTGATTATAGGAATTTTCTCCTTTTCAAAACCAAGACCCTATTTCTCTTTTGATGGATTTTGAGAGTTAATCAAGTCATCAAGAATTTCATATCCTCCTCTCAATTTTGGACCTTTGTCAATTTTCTCTTTTTCTTTTTCAATTTCCTTTCTCAGAGTGGCAATCTCTTCCTCAAGATTTGAACATTTAGTGGTCTTATTATTGTGCTTGGTGTTCAATTATTCCTCAATCCTCTTTCCTTCTTCAACATTTACTTTTAAATTAGAGATCATATCTTCAACTTCTTTGGCTTTAATCTCACATCCATTTACTTTTATTTCATCTTTTAGTTTTCCAATTTCTTCTTTTGATTCTTTGGTTTTGTCCTAAATTAGACAATTATCTCCTTTTATTTTTCCAACATGCACTCATATTTGATATTTAGCATTCTTGCTTCAGACATATCTTCAAGAGCAAACTAGAGTTCTCATTCAAAATCTACTTCACAATATTCTAGATTGATGTCTCAACCTTTAGGTTTTATTGACTCTAGATGGACAATTATGGAATAAACATATCATTGATCTTTACTACAAACCCCATGTGATCAAGTGTAGGATCTACCTCAGTTGTTAGGCTTCTCAAAGTCACTCGGCTCGGATACCAATTGTTGAACACATTGTAGTGCTGAGAGGGAGGGTGAATCAGCATATATTAAAACTTAACCATTCTCATTTACAGATTAAACATCACATCACATTAATTGAAAGGAGAGAATAAATGAAAACATGCACCACACAAGGACACCAATATTTTTTACGTGGAAAACCCAATTAGGGAAAAACCACGGTGAGAGTTAACTCACAATATATGAATCTCACTACTTTAAAAATCGCAATGGTGTTTAAGGCTCACTACCTATGGACTTGTAGACTAAGGTGCTCAACCTTAGGGCAAGATAAAGGACCTACTGAGACTCACTATCTCAATACAAGATACATAAAAATTATAATGATAAATATGAACTTGAACTGCTCATGAAAGAAGCATCCAACATATGTTTTATGTTGTAGGCCCTTTTTCGCACAATTATTCCATCATTCAAACTTCGCACAATTAATCTTCAACATATTGAGCTTGATTTAAATTCTTCATTCACTAAAACCATCACAAATTATTTTTATCTTCTATAAATATACTCTACAACTCAAAACCTTGATTAGGTTGGCTCCAAGATGACCTTTATAAGAAACGTATGATATCACATAGGTCAGCTCCGAACATATATAATATGAAGAGAAAATGAGTTGCAGATCAAAAAACTATATATCAGGACCAAAAACCATCACCACACATCCTCTAAAGTAAGATTAATTAATCAAGACCAACCGCAAATGAAGGAAACAAGCCTGTCAGCCCAAACAATGACAACACTACCAAAACTGCCAACTATTCAACTTTACACCACCAAGAAGAGACCAAAAACTTTATGTATACTAAGATGAGAACAATGTAGACAATGAATAATATCCGTCGCACCCATAAAAGGATATGATAATCACAGTAAAACCTTTCCTGGGAATTGGACATTCCAACAGGTGACTAATATCCTCTATGGACGTTCATTTACTTGTCAAACCAGGGGACGTATACTTTAAATGGCGCGGAAAAATATATGCACTAAGAACTAGTTTCAGTCAAAACTTAGCAGAAATAAATACTTAGAAGGGAATTCTATCCACGCTACAGGAAAGGTAATGCAAAGTTCTTTTAACTCAACTATGATTTGATTAAAATAGAAACCATAACAACTACGACTGAAACACAAACTAAGAACTAGCCTTATGTTGCAGGAACAGGCACAGGGATGGATTCCCTATGCTGCAGGAGCAATACAAGACTGAGTTTGTATGAAAACTTCAAAGATGAAAGCTAACGAAGATCAACAGAAAAGAACAGCTAACTAACTAGCTACAGATACTTACTAAGTGGGCCCCCTTAGCAAGCATCTACTGATTACGCAGGTGCTGAACTCAGAACTTCATCAAACTTTATTCATGAAAATAGAATGGTATACATTGCTTTGTTGACATAGAAACTAACAACAAATTCTGTCTCTTGTCAAACAAATTCTTCTTTTCATTATCATATTGACTCTTACATGATATCTGCTATCACTATGCTTCTATCTTACTCTAACTATCATCTCCCTTCTCACTCACGTAGGAGGAGAACTTTATTTAAAATCAGGAGAGCAACTAACTAACCCTATCAAAGAAAGACGTGGAAGTAAAGTGTATCCCAGAATCAAGGAACAAACTTCATAAATGAATTTATGCATTCAACCCGATCTAGAGAGAATCTAGCGCTCCACTCTTTCCAGACTGACTGTCATTAAAAATATTTCCCAACGGTTTTGGTCAAAGAGTCTTCGCCGGAGCTTCCTTGAAGTCGTGCAGGAAATGGACTTTACTGCAAGGCCGAGATCGGCTATGCTTGACTCGATCATTCTTCAACAACCTGCGATACAAAAGGTAACAGATGCGAAAGAAAAGGCGTATGGCATATACACAATATCCGTTCATTAATCACACATTTAAATCCATTTCATCATTCAAAAATTGTATGCAATATACTAGTCATTTAGGGAGTCAACAGGGTAATAAATGCAGTCAGGTCAACACAATAAGCTGCAGGAACATGAAAGTGTTTTGCTACAGGATATCCCCATAAAAGGTTTCAAAAGAGTTTTAAACAACCACAAATAATAAAAGTAAAGGCATTAAAAGTTCATCATAGTATCCAAACTATGAGCACATTTTGGGCTCATCACTGCCCCCTACTTAGCCTAATGCTGGTCCTCCAGCATTAACTTTTCTGGCAGTTTCTCTGAAATAAGTGGTTGCTGCATGACTCTGAAATGGATTTCCAAACCTGTAATAAAATCCTCTGAAATCCCGACACCTTTCATACCTACGGTCCTCTAAATCATCATTAAGATTTGTAGCCTGGTGAGGATAAAGGGGCCACATTAGCACAGGAGGTCTGAATGTCAATGGCAACCATAGTTCAAATCTCTTTTGAAGTCCCAACTGTATATATCTGCTTGATCGTTTAAGAGCTGCTGTGAAATTTAGGGGACTATGAGGTTCGGATCTTCTTAGTCCAACGGTTAATCTTTCCCACCTTTTCTCACTTCTGGTGTATGCCAGTCTCCAAAATGAATATGACTGTTCCTGAAATTCATCATATACCTATTTCCTGATATCAAATATCTTCTCTCTGGCTGGAATATTATTAATGCCATATGTCAGAGCAAACCAGTCTTTCAACATTGCATGGGGGTTTGAACTTTGAGAGCGTAATGGAACAGGCTCATTTCTCTCAGCTTCCTCATATATTTCCCATTGTCTACCATAATTCGCTTCATTTGTTTGCCCATGACATAAATGATTTCAAATGGATATCACCAATATACAGAAGAGGGTTCCATTCTATTTCTGATGGAATTAGGAAGCCATGTAAATAAAATTCACACAGAGAATTTCTTAACCAATTAGGGGCTGCCTGATATGCCTCATAAAATTCATTAGCAGTGTGAAGTATAGGATCTTGATTTCGGGAAATTCTCATTAGTTGGAACCATAAAAATTGTTCCTTAAGGCACAGAGCATAAATTTTGGGTGGTGGTCTGCATTCCATAATCGACCAGTTACTTTTAACATTTCATCCATTTTTGTTTTCAACTCAACAATTTCCTGTTTCTGACTTTCAATTTCCTTTTCGCTTTTCTTTCTACCTCCCATTTAATTTTGTTGCATGTCATTGGGCTATGTGCCGAAAAGTCGTGGTTTGCAATGTAATCAAGCTTCCCGCTAGCTTTGACATATTCTAGAAACTCGATCAAAAAATGTCTTCTTATAAAACAACAATGGCTTTACAAGTTGCATGGTGAAATGTAGCTCACCAAAGCACATTCAATTGTTCAACACCGCCCTTGTCAGTAAGATGAATTCTGTTGCCGCAGTTGGAGAATACCGTGGTTTCTCCTGAACTGCATAGCAATCCGTGAGCCAAGTCATCAAGATTTGGTAACCCTTGCTCATTATACCCTATTTCTTTGTCTCAACTTGTTCCTCTTCAGAAACTTAATGAACTTTGTGCAAAGATTTTCAACACACATTCTGAGAAACATCAAATTTGGATTCTACAGACCCTTCTGAGATTACAATAACCTCTGGTTGAGGTGAAGCAAGGGAGGTTTTACATTGTTTCCTTGTGGAAACTCTTTTTGGCACTGGTGCGGCTGCAGGAGATGTTCTGGTAGCCTTCCTTTTTCTGGTCTGCTTAGAGGGCTCTGCCCTGCCAGAGGATGATGGTGAATTGGTGTTAGCAACATGTGTTGTTGTAGGACAAACGGCTGCAGGGGAAGGTGCTACAGGAGAAGAGCATTTCCTTTTTCGAGAATGAGGGTCAAACTCTGGGGTTTGTTCTGCCCCAGACGACTCACCTGCCTTTGTTTTTCCCTTCTCTCTCCTAGTGGCAGACCTAGTTTGTATCCCAACAGAAGATTCCGGTGGGGGAGCTGTAGGACCAGGTGCTACAGGAGTAGATGACCCTTGCCCTGTTCTACTGGTAGACGCAATTTCTTTCTTCTTTTTCTGAGGCCGTGGGGTAAGTACCCTAGGGGGTTGTGGAATTTGCAAGCTCTTTTGGGCAACAAATTGTTGCCAGGAAAGAGGTGAGACATCTCTCAAAGAGCGTTCAATCAGTAATTTGATAAGGCCATGGTGAGCAACAGAATTATCTTTCCCTTGTTGGGTTCCATGGGAACTTGGTTCTAGAAATTTGAACAGGAAATTCAGAACATTTACAACTAACCCATGCCTCATATGACTTAATAATTTGAAATGATAAGAATGTAGGTAGGAGAAACGGCCTTCACAGGTTAAATACCTAATTATGTAAGTGGCGTATTCTGAATAAGGAGGAGGCAACGTTACCCGCTTGCATCCCTACTTAGAGACTTCCAAAGGTCCATCAAGTATTGAAAACTCGAAATTTTGCAAATGGGCAAAGATTCAAGAAAAAAAAATTTCCAATACCGAAGCCCTGCTATCAACAATTGTCTTTAGTTGCAACAACCGTTAGACCCCATACAGTGGCCTCCCCTTCAGAAAGGGTTCTCAAAAATTCTCCAGCAGCCTCCTCATCAAAAGCATTTAAGCTCAAGAAATAGTTTAACCATTCACGACAAGCAAATGTGTGGACCGTTAGACATTCTTTGGTAATAATAATTTTGGAGCCGGCTGTGCTCATGTCACACCAAATGACCACCCATGTTCACGCTTTCCTCTGAACTCATTCCTTACCGAGAATTCAAATTCTCGCTCCTTCAAGCCTGTTTTTCTTCCTCGTCGTGTCATCACATTTCTTTCTTTTTCAAAAATGAACTTTTTAAACAAGTAGTCTTAATCATAATTTACAAGAAAAACACACAATAAAGAAGGACATGTGATCATATTTGGAAAGTACTAGAAGAATAATAAAGAAAGGTTATTTGTGCAGTTATGGCAGCGACAAAAAGATAGGTTTTAAAAGGTGGATTACCCCACCCCCTACTAAGAGTATGACATGTGTCCTCACATGTACTAAAAAAAATAGGCAGAGATCAAGTAATAATGACTGCTACATGCATAGCAGTAAATGAATAGAATAAAATAAATCAAATATGCGATAACAAAAGATATAGCGTACCTTTGATATTTGCATGTATGTGTGAAGAAAGATGACGACGTTTGCATGAGTTGACAATTGGGAATGATATCTTAATTAAGGGTGATGTGGGCAAATGAAGTGGATGGGTGACATGGATGGACGAGATGAATGGATGAAATGAATGGATGAGATGGATGGATGGAAGATAAAGAAGTGAGGTGGGGGTGATAAATGAGAATGGAGAAAAAGGGGTTTCCTTTTAAAAAGAAAACCTTTATTATGAGCATGTTTTTTCAAAATTACGATGAAGCTATAGGAGAAAAGCTAAATCCTTCGGCTGCAAGAAGAGTAGCGGAGGAATATGAATGAACTGTTGCATGAATTTTTCTTTTGAAACTAGTTTATGGTACAACCGGAGTCGATGGCCATTAACTAGCATTTTGAAACAGATAGGATCAATTGTCGCCAGTTGTATAGCTCCGTTGTCAAACACATTCTCAACTTCATAGGGGCCAAGCCAGCATGTTGTGAGCTTACTTTGGTTCTCTTGATATCTGGAATCATATAACAGAGCCCAATCACTAGTAGAAAATTTTCTGGTTTTGATGTGTTGATCATGCCATTTCTTCCTTTGCTATTGGATTGCTTCTGTGTGCTGCAGGGCTGCTTTTCTCATTTCGTCCAAGGCATTTAGCTGTAGTAGACGGTCCTTCTATGCTTCAGATATTTCCATATTGAGTTCAAGAGCTGTCCTCAAAGTTTTGTGCTTAAATTCAATGGGCAACATTGTTGTTTTCCCATAAAGCAGCTCAAAAGGTGTAAACCCAGTTGTTGTCTTCCACGTAGTTCTGTAGGCCCAAACTGATTTAAGAAGTCGATTGCTCCAATCTTTTTTATGGA
>VDFB02261497.1:0-20358 GCA_007258455.2 Sequoia sempervirens | reverse complement strand
TATACAACCTTCTTTGTAACAAGATTCCAAAGCTTGTATCCTTTAATGTTAGCACTATAGCCAATAAAAATACACTTGACAACCTTGTTTTCCAACTTAGATCTTTTTACATCCAGCACATGTGCATATGCCTCATAGCCAAAGACGCGTATATGTCTAAGAGAGGGCTTCTTACCAGACAATGCTTCCAAAGGTGTCTTATCAACAAGCGCAGAGTTTGGAGACCGATTAACCAAGTAACATGCAGTAGTAGTAGCTTTAGCCCAGAACTTCTCCTCCAAACCAACACTACTACATACTGCTTTCTCCATCACTCATCCTATTGAACCTTTCTTACACCCATTCTGTCATGGAGTATAAAAGTGTAGTCTTGTGTCTTTTGATTCCAGGAGTTTTTAAGGGGTGATCTTTCAAATTCATCGTAACAAATTCACCTACCACACAGTCCTGGTGTTTTTATTGTTTTACTACCGATTTTCAATAAGATTTTTAAACTCCTTAAACCGACCTAACACTTCGGGATTTACTTTTCAAAATATATAAACGTTTCCATTTGAATATCATCAATGAATGACAATAGTATCTTGATTTAGACAAAGAAGGAACATCTACTAGAACAAACACATCTGAATGAGTATAGTCTAACAAACTAGAAGATTTATGAGGACTGTCATAAAATGAAATGTGATGATGCTTTCCATATATACAATTTTCACATAATTCAAATTCCAGATTACAATCTTCAAGCCCCTTAACAAGATTTTTATTCTTCAAGGTTTTTAAACCTTTTTCTCCTATGTGGCCTAACCTATGATGCCAAAGCATAGTCTTCTCAGCAAGAAATTTTTACTTCTCCATAGAGTTTACATAATTAGATATTTCCTCTTTACTCCAAGAGCAATTTTCGTTGATTCTCTCAAGAGACATCATATAATGAATACCAGTATCCAAATTTTGTACAGTGGTACCAATTTGAGCACTTAGCCAAGACCATTGAACCTCTATCTTGCAGCCACTTCCCGAGAACAAGACTTGTACTCCGATATCATTTAGCATACTTACAGACAATATATTTCAAGCCAGACCTGGTATGTGCATAACATTATTGATCCCCTTTATTCAGCCATCAAGGAATTGGATTCTAACTCTTCCACGGCCAACAATTTCCAAGGTTGAATCACTCGCCAAGTACACCTTTCGACCATCGTCTTCTTCATACTTTGTAAACCATTCTCTGTGAGATGTCATGTCGAATGATGCTCCAGAATCGATCAACCAGAAATCATCTAATGCCTGAGTAGCCAAGGCTTCAATGAAGGTGTCACCATCACTATGAGAAGAACCATTATCAGAAGATCCTTTCTTTTTCTTTTTCTCCTCTTTACAATCCTTTCAGACATGACTAGGTTGCCCACAGTTCCAGCACTTCACCTTGGACTTTTCATGAGACTTGATCTCCCTCCCATTTCAATTTGGACTCTTGTCCTTCTTCTTGCCTTTCTCCTTTGACCTTCCTCCTCCTATAGCAAGAGCCTCACCATCTCAAAATATTTTTCTTCTCATTTCTTCCGACAAGAAAGAACCAACAATATCTTCCATTTTGAAACTGGATGTTGTACTCCCAATAGCCATCACCAGATGATCCCAAGAGTCTGGCAAAGAACATAACAGAAGCATACAATGATCTTCTTCTTCAATCTTTACACCAACAGATGTTAATTGTGCGAGTAGCATGTTAAATGCATTCAAATGATCAGCTACAGACCCTCCTTCCTGTATTCTCAAAGAGTAAAGCTTCTTTCTCAGGAACAACTTATTCACCAAGGATTTCCCCTGATAAATGGATGCCAGTCTTTTCCACAAGAGAGAGGCAGTCTTCTCTTCATGCACATTGAGAAGAATTGAGTCTGCCAAATAGAGCCCTATCAGCCCCTTAGCTTTTCTATCTGCAAGGTCCCATTTTTCTTGCTTCATGCCCAGTTTAGTTCCGCATACGAAGCCAAAGGTCTCGATCTACTAATAGATCCTCCATCTTGAGTTTCCACAATTCAAAGTTACTGCCATTGAATTTCTCTATTTCAAACTTCCCAAATGAACTAGACATCTTAATCTGTAAATAGAAATAACAATCTCTACAAAACTCCCACTAAATAGTATTGACACAAAAAACCCAATGTACCCCCAAGGATAACACAACTGGCCAGGCTCTGATACCACTTGTAAGGAAAAATTAGATGCGGAAAATAATTTTCCTAATGTCAATACCTCAGGAAAGAATGCAGTACTTTTAAATTTTCATTTACAGTCAAAATTGAGATGCACTATGAGATAGATTACAGAAACGGAGTATTTAGACAAACACACATGAACACAAGATATATGTGGGAAAACCTTTATGGGAGAAAAACCCACCACACCAAGAGAAATCACTTTGTATTACAGTAATCAAGATTACATACAATTCCAGACTTATCTTTCTGGTGTCATTATACAGCAGCATTCATCATGTACATTCTTTGAACAGAAACTTCCAAGTTATAGCCTTTACAGATTTTAATTCCTTTTCTGATATGGTTTGAACTTTTCACACTTCACTATTGATCAAAAAACTATCCAACCCCCAAGCATTTGCAGCTTCCAACTATATCCATGGTGTTCCCTGACTGTTGAGATTTCTCACAAAACTATCGCACCGAACCAACTGCTAATGGTTCACTTTCGGCTTCCTCTATTCATCCATGAGATTCCATGTATGACAGTCAAACAGTCAATAGAAATCGTAATGCACTAGCATCTCGGTGAGACACTAACAGTGTCTCGCTGATGCCACATATACTTCGTACCAATGTCACCAAGAGTCATCGTAGTTTCCAGGATGTTCTATCGAACTCCATAAGTTACACCGAGCCACCAAGCAGTCGCCCAGACTTACCGCTTTCACCAAGAGATCATAGCAAGTCACCAAAGGTATACCGCAGAATTAAGTCATATTGAGCTTCAAGAGACAGTTGGCAAGAATCACATCTATCGCCAAGAGTTCATACCAATCTCCATACATTTCACCAAAGTGTTCAACATAAAACAGTGTCAGCAAGACATGTAGCCCTCGTTAAGACTTCTTATCGATCTCTATGACTTATCCCGAAAGCCTTTTGTCTGTCGCTAAGAGTTACACCGAAGACATACACCTGTCGGCCAGACAATCGGCTTTCACCGAGACACCATACCGAGATCCACATGTTTCACCGATGATCAACTGTTGCCAAGAGCTACCCCAAAGACTTCCAAAAGGTGATTCTTTCAGTGAGACCTTGAATGTTCGCTGAGACGTTTCTCTGACCACTATGAGTTACTCCGAATAATGCTTGGATGAGTCCCCGTCGGCAAGACTTCCACTGTTCATTAAGACATCATCTTGAACCATTAGAGTTACCTCGAAGACATCAATACATATGCTGTCAGCAAGAGATCAACACTTCGCTAATACATCTTAGCGAGAACCCTCAGTTATCCCAAAGCCCATAGTTGCCAAGAGTCTCCCTGATGCATGATTGAATGGCCTTTCAGCCAGAGGTCTCCCTAGTGCTATAAGGTCACAGCGAACACACTATGTAATAGCGATAGACTTCTCAGTGTACAAATCGGCAAGACAGTAACAAGGTCACAGGGACCTGTTCAGAAATGAATAAAGCAAACTGCTAGTCGGCCAGACATGGAACCTGTCACACTGACTTGGCACTCATGGAGGTTTCAGCCTGTAATGTTTGAGACACATATTTCCAACATGTGTAAGGACTCTTTTCGATTGAACTATTATATCGCTATTGATTTTGTAGAAAACTACACATTGCAACCACAAAATGAGGTACAATCTCAAGAGGATATAATTCCATTCGTATTGCTATTTTGTTCATATACATTTAGACATGCACCGAGCAGTACAGCAAGGATTGAAAGATAATCAGAGAGTATCATTTTTATATGAGTGATGATATATCTCACTCATTTGAGTATGTCCAACATTGTTTCAAGATTTTTTTTGAGTTCTTGCAGGAGCATGATATAGCATTGGGCCGACATCTAATTTGGTCAGATAATTGCACAGGTCAATTCAAGAATGCTCGTATGTTTTATTGGTTGAGTATAATGCATGTAGAGAGGGGTCTACCTCATATTTGGAATTTTATTGAAGCTATACATGGGAAAGGGGAGCATGATGGAGTAGGTGCATGCGTAAAGAGAGCTCTAGTTAAGGAGCAATTGAAGATTTCAAGAGAAAAATTCAGCGATGCACATTCTATTGTTGATTGGTGTAGTTCAACATTGTCACAGGGAGGGACACTTGATTCAACAATGCGCAATTTTTTTTGGTTCATTGAGGAGGGTACAGTGGGAGGTAGATTGGATTTTCATACAATCAAAGATTATTCAAAGATGCATTCATTTCGAAGCTCAGATGCAGGCACATGGACCATTTGGACACGAGAGTTGGCTTGTTTTTGTCAGAGTTGTATTCAAAGGTGAGGGGGATCACAATGAGTCAAGTGAGTAAGTGGATACATGGGCACTATAGTATCTAACTCCTTTATCTCAAAACAATATTCAAGGACAAAATGACATGGGTTTGAAAGTTTAGTTGATTATAACCTCGCTGTGATCTACTATAGCTAGATATATTTTTGCAGTTGTTGCACCACAAGGAATGAAGAGACATCGTGTATCATTATTGGCTTGATGTGTACGTAAAGCATAAGCCAACACAACCGATGGAAGATGACAGATGGTTCTGGGTGTATCCTATAGGTTTAGTTATGGTTGTAGGAACTTGGTTGCAAACATGTACATGATTAGAAAGAATGGCATACCTACATTTGAAGACTACGAGAAAAACAAAACCATTCTCATGTGTTTGCACCTTGTTATAGCAACAAATGTTAATTTGTTGAAGCATCATGCCAAAACAAAGACAAACAACTATGGACACTTAGTAATACTGATCATGAAGCAATATTGGATACTCTTAAGCAAAGAGATGACCCTTCAGGCACACTTGAATAACATTTTCAAGAATGGAAGGTAGAATTCTTATGTTCATTATGATTAAGTTCATTAGTGTTATTTATTTAATACTGATATTTTATATACTATTGCAATGTAGGTGTCTTTAATAGTGATAGTTTGTATGCACTTTTGCGATATTTTTGGCAAGATTGATCATGGACCTACTGCAACAATAGCCAACTTTGATCCTTTCAGAGAGGTATGCGACAGATTAGAACAATATAGATTGGTTATCTAAGCATCTTTTATAGTTTGCATCACCAAATCATCATCATTCAGGTTGTTTAGATTAATATAGATTTGTTAGTCTAAGCATCTTTTCTATTGTGACAATATAGATTTCTCATTTTCCCACTTTTGTGATATTCCTAGCAAGATTGATCATGGACCTGTTGCAACAATAGCCAGCTTTGATCCTTTTGAAGAGGTATGCGATAGATTACAACAATATATAGATTGGTTATTTTAAGCATCTTTATAGTTTACTACTATCCATCATATTTTTATCATTTAGAATAATATAGATTGGTTATTCTAAGCATCTTTATATAGTTTGCATCACCAATTCATCATCATTCAAGTTAGATTAATATAGACTTGTTAGTTCAAGCATCTTCTTATTGTGACAATATAGTTTTCATTTTCCCACTTTTAAGCGATATTCCTAATATCGATTGATCATGGACTAAGCAACAATAGCCAGCCTTTGATCCTTTTGGAGGTATGCGAGTAGATTACAACAATATAGATTGTACCCCTGCCTTTATAGTTTGCATTACTATCTCATCATATTTTGTATCATTTAGAATAATATAGATTTGTTATTCTAAGCTACCTTGATGGTTTGTACAGGTGCTTGTCAATCTAGAACGTGAACATACTACTATTGTGGAAGACTATGCCCTAAATGCCTCCAATAGGAAAATTTTGTAAAATTTGAAATTTCAAATTGGAAACAATGTAAAATGGTCATAACTGTGTATGGGAATAATCTATACCCAGTGATATTTTTTAAAATATGGGTCAAATGTCTGGAATTTTATAAAGGGTATGTCTAAAATGTAAAGGGGTTTGTATTTTGAAAACTCATAGGTTGAATTAGTCATACAGGTGTATGCTTTGTTACTATTATTGGGACAATTCTATAATAACTTTTTGTACTTAATCGAGCTACAACCGAATGTTTTCTTCCTAGTTCTTTCCTATCGGTATGCTCATTTGAACCAGGTTTTGTAATATTCTATTTATATAATAAATTATAGTGGCTTGGCACTTTTGCTCCTCAAATCCAACTTGGGTGCAACTTCATTTTTAGCGACTTTCATGAGGTTTGTAAGGAAATCAATGTTTCCAACCTTGCCACACCCTATAAATTCATCAAACACGTCTATTAGGACTTGGACAAGCTTGATCCAACTTTAAATCTTGTTGCCCCCACGTTTCATTGGCATTAGTAAGTTGTAACCACCATTTTTAGTGCAGGAGCACCTACACCACAATATCATTGTGGATCATTTCAATGATTAAAGTGTTAATATTTTGAGTTTTTGTCTTTAATGAGATCTAATAGGATCAACGGTCATGTATTAGGAGGAGTTTTTAGGTTTTAGGGTCAAAAAAAATGGAGATCCCAACTTGTCCTAGTTGTTGCTTTGTAGCCTTTGAAGGAAAAATTAGTAAATTTGTTTAGGGATAAGCAAGAATAGTGTTTTGAACATGTAATGATGCTATTTCAAGCCATTAAGTGAGGTCTTAGTAAAGTTAGAAGTGGAAAAGTGCAACATTTCATTATGAGTCATATTAATGTGAAAAATGTTTGAATTTTGGCCTTCAACGGTCATTAAGGTTTCAAAAGTCAGTTAATATTGGTGGTTAAAGGCATTGGGAGTTGGATTCCAAGGCATAGAAATGTACTTAAGGCCTTCAAGGGCTCGAGACAGGTTTGGTTGAATGATTTTTTTTCTTTGAATCAATAAAAGTTCAATTGCTCAGTTCATATTTTACTCAGTTTCGTGTTTTATGCCTCAAAGCATTGCTTCATTCAAGCATTTTTGTATCAAAAATTTATGTAGAAATGTTATTACATGTCTTGAATTTATTCTGACTTCTTAATAAAGGGTTTCTTTATTCATTTTGTGCCTCAAAACTTAGACTTTCTTTAGACAGGTTCCTGAACAGGGGAATAAGAGTTTTGCAATTTTAATGGCTTGAATCTCATCCCACCTACTGTGTGCTAATGTGACTCGGTGGGATGAGTTGGTAGGGCTTAGTAAATGATATTTCAAGAGTGGAAGGCATGGAGAACTAGGTTTTTAAATAAAATGAAGAGTTAAAGGTCTAAAATTGGTGGTTTTTTTTCACTTGAAAATAGAGTTTTTACCCTAGGGTTTGCAAAAATATCTGAGATACCAGAATTTTCTTTGTTTTCTAAGCATATTGGGGCCTAAATAAAGGTGTCTAATGTGGTGGCAGAGTCACGAAGGTTATTGGAAATTACTTGCATCAATAAACCCTCAAGAATTACACTAAAAACAAAGGGTTTTACGATTTGATGGTTCTGGTCCATACAAGTAATGGAATCCAATTACCAAAATCTTTGTTTTCTTGGCAGCTTATTTGCTGCCCCAGGTTCGAGGGTTTCTAGTGGTGTTTGAAGGTATGTTGCTTTGCATTTTTGGGCTAATTGAGTAGCCTTTTCAAAGGTGAATGTATAGGAATTCAACGTTGGTCCAAAGGAGTCTATGTTGTGTAGCTTGGATATGGGTGTTTGAATCAGTCATGTGTTGGTCTAGTGTTTTGGAAAATTGTGGAGTAATTGGACAAAAACTAGTTTCTCACTATTACAAGGGTTTAAGGGGGTTAAAGAGGGAAATGTGTATTTAGTTGCTTGTCAAGTTTTAAGGGAGTTTTGGACTGTCCAAAGAGGTCAAAATAATCTTGTTAGATGCCTCAAATAGGAAGGTTGCAAATATTTTGTGATTGTGCCCTTGTGTCTGCATCAAGTTTTCACCTAATTTCACTCGGTCCAATGTAGCTCGAGGTGGTCGGCGGTATTTGGGTCTGAAATAGGACCGTCTAAGCGTAAGAATACCCATACAGATGTGTTAGAACAGTCCATTTGGTCGTACAAGTTGTTGAATGAAAGTTGCACCACTTTGCAACTTTACACTGCTTGCATCTGACAACTTTTCCCTTAGCTGAAAAACTTGCCACCACAAGAAAATGCCTCCAAGATAGAAAAAACTGAGAGAGGTTATTGTATATGGGCCAAACACAATCTCATAGCCTCAAATGGAGAGTCTATAAACATCATGGTTTCTAATAAATAGCCCTTCAAAGATTGCTATCTTTTAGCACTTTAGACTCTTAAGGGAAATCGTCGGTCCAATGTAGCTCGAAGTGATTCAGCATATTTGGGTGAAAACAAGGACCATCCTTAATGTAAACGTACCCATCCAGATGTTTTGGAATAGTTAGTTTGGTCGTACAAGTTGTTGAATGAAAGTTCCACCACTTTGCAACTTTACACTACTTGCATCTGACATTTTTTCCCTCAGTTGAAAACTTGCCACCACAGGAAAACACCTCCAAGATAGAAAAAACCAAGAGAGGTTATTGTAGATGGGCCAAACATGATCCCATAGCCTCAAACGAAGAGTCTATAAACATCATCACTTCCAAGAAATAGCCCTTCAAAGATTGTTTCCTTTTAGCACTTTGGACTCTTAAGGGAAATCGCCGGTCAAATGTAGCTCAGAGTGATTCAACATATTTGGTTGCAAATGAAGACCATCCCTAGGGTAAACGTACCCATATGGATGTGTTGGAACAGTCTGTTTGGTCGTACAAGTTGCTGAATGAAAGTTGCACCACTTTTAACTTTACACTACTTATCACGACATTTTCCCTGACTAAAACTTGCCACCACGAGGAAAATGCCTACAGAGATAGCAAAGCGAGGTTATTGTATAGATGGGCAAACCACAATCCCATAGCCTCAAATGGAAGTCTTGTAAACATAATGGTTTCCAAGAAATAGCCCTTCAAATATTGTTTTCTTTTAGCACTTTAGTCTTAAGGAAATGTCCGGTTCAATGTGAACCGTGGTTGAATGTTGGGTGTAAAAGAGGACCATCCCTAGCATAAATGTACCCATCCAGATGTGTTGGAATGGTCCATTTGGTCATATGAGTTGTTGAAGGAAATTTGCACCAATTTGCAACTTTACATTACTTGCATCTAACAACTTTTCCCTCAGTTGAAAACTTTCCACCATAGAAAAACACCTCTGAGATAGCAAAAACCAAGAGAGGTTATTATAGAGGGGCCCAACACAATCCCATAGCCTCAAACAAAAAGTTTGTAGGAATCACAGTTTCTGAGAAACAATTTTTTAAAGATTGCTGCCCTTTTGCACTTTGGACTCTTAAGGGATTTCATTGATTGAACGTAGCTCGAACTACTTCGGCTGATTTGGGTGCGAAAGGGGACCACACCTAACCTAAACGTAACCATCTGGACATGATGGAATAGTCGGTTAGGTCATAGAAGTTGTAGAACAAGATTTATTTATGTAGTTACAAGTAGCTTTTCACCCTCCAACTAAACTCCAACGCTGATTTTCGTGTGAAAAAAAGCCATGAGACCATAGCTTGTTGCTTTCTTTTTAATGGAAACTAGTGGGAAACAGAGTTAACTTCTTCATAGATTTAGCATTTGAGATTGCAAGAAGACATCAAAATAGCTAGTGTACTAAATAAATTCTTCTGATTTCTAAAGAATGCTGATAACTCTACTCAATTGGCTTCTTTTTTCAAAATCATACAAATTGAACCTTGGCATCAATAGACTCTATATATCAAGCAACCACAATTCAAGTTTCAACAATGAATATTTATCATGCATGTTTTAAATGACATTCAAGTTTATGATGGTTTTGTTGTTTATATCATAGAAGCATAAATCTGCAAAAAAACCCGATTAATCATTATTTTTAAAAAATCTGCAGGCTGGACGATTTTTTCTCTGACTTTTTGAAAAAATCATTGACCTTTTGGTCAATGATTTCTTCCCATTTAAAACTACAAAATTGCCAAAAAACATGTTTAAAACCTGCAAAAAAATGCAAATAACATCACATTGATTTTCGTGCGAAAAAAAAATCATGAGACAATAGCTTATTTGCTTACTATTATTATTCTTTGATAGAATTTTTCCAAGCATCCATAAAAGCGTTCCAAAGCACATTTTAGGCTTTGACCATAATGTAATGCGATTAATTTGTTTGATAAAATGCTTTGGTAGACATGTATGAAAAATGTAGTAGCATAGACAAGGAGCTTCATCATCGGGAGGTTCTGCCCTCTAGCACATCATTTGCTACAATTGATTTTTTTGGAACTTTGTACTTAGTTTATAGGTTGACTTTGTACAAAGTCACAAACTATATTGTAATAGACATTTTGACAACTATCACCATTTGATATTTATGCAGTTGTAGTATGTTTTGTGCAATGTAATCAGCGATATGAATATAACCAACGAAAAATCTATTTTCTATAATTCATGGATTGAACTCTTTATTTTATTTGGCTCTAAATGTCTATATGTTATGGAAATGCCATTAATTTTTTTTTAAAAGTAGTTTCTAATTGTTTTCTTCAATTTTTTGCATTTTTTTGTACATCGAATTTTTTTCCCATTTTTAGCCATAACAACAAGCAAGTGAATTGTTTGATAAAAGCTTTCAATTTTTACCGCATTATGAAAAATGTGGTGGCATAGACAAAGGTAGTGAATTGTTTGAAAAAAATTTCTCAAGAAATGTGGTCTCATAAAATTTCATGACAAACAAATGCAATTGACAGTTGCTCCTAGTTGTGGATTATGTAAATGTGAGTAATTGCATAAGCACTTAGAGTTGACTTTAATGAAAAAATATATTGTAATTAAGATTTTCATCTATTAACATCTAGTTATTTAGTTATGCAATGTGAAATAATGCTTTGATTTTGAGAAAAGATGTGCAATGCAATGTCGATAATATGAATATTTTTATAAAAAGGGTAAAAATTTATTGAATAACGAGAAACCAGCATTACCTAGATCAAAAGCCAGAGGCTGAAAGGCAGGAATTACTGGGATTACGAGACAGTAGGTGGTGCGCTTTGTGCTCACGGGAACATCTCCAGTCAGGCCTGGCTGGGAGGCTGGAGTACCCCGAATCATAGTCTTCCAGTCCTTGGGAGTTGCTGCTTGGGGCCTTGGCCCGAACAATGGGCATTCCATTCCATTGACAGGCGCCTCGCCAGGATACCCGATAACGGCGCATGCCCGGCGCGGTTTGCGTGGAACGTCCTTCGCTGACCAAGGTAAATTAACTAGAACCTGTGAATCAGATTCACAAATAACCCTACGCCACCCCAGCTTAAAGGCCCTCTCCAAGGCATGAAGAATCGCCCAACCTTCCATAAGGTTGATAGTTTGTGTCCCCTTATGTATGGAAAAAAGAAAAACCATCGAACCAGAAGAATCCCTACCAACCCCACCAACTCCAGCAAGACCAGGATTTCCTTTGGAAGAACCATCTGTATTAACCTTCAAAATTCCCTCAGGGGGAAGCTGCCAATACCCTTGCCGCTGGACATGCTGCCCCACCCTCCTACCTTTCTGGCCCTGCAAAGCAAAAGGGGTAAACCCCTGGATACCCAGCCGAGACACCAGCTCCGCATCTTTCTTCTCAAGCGGTAGCTCCCCGACACCCTTAGCTTGAATTTTCTCCTGAACCATCCCAAGAACTCTAAACCACACCTGTTGAACCTGTAACAATTCCCCTTTGAAAATCCTCCTATTCCGTTCTAGCCAAATTTGCCACAACAAAAAAATAGGCCCAGCCTGCCACGCGTCCTGCAAAAAAGAGGCCATCGAGGGAGGTCTGCCCAGGCTAGTCCAAAACTCCATTAAGGAGGAAGCATGAACACAGGGGCTATTCCAAATACCCCACCAAGAATGCCAAATCTGCAGGGTAAAAGGACACCGGAAGAACAAATGTGAAGAATCCTCAACCCCATTCCCGCACAACACACACTTCGAAGGGCCTTGAAACCCACGCTTCTGAATATTGTCCCAAGTCAAACACCTATTCCAAGTCAAAATCTAGGCAAAGCAATTGCATTTTGGCCAAGAAAATTTATTCCACACCTTTTTCCACCAAGGAACTTCCACCCCCTCAACCCTTTGAGCCAGCAACCACCGATAACCCGACGCCACAGTGTAGTGTCCTTTCGGATTAGGCGCCCAGGCAAGAATATCTTTATCTCTGAGAGGGTTACATTGTCTACCCGAGAGAATATTATGAAGATCCCTACAATCCTCAACCATACCAATCGTCGGCCACTCCTCAGGGGTCTTCCATCTAGCACTCATAAGTTGACCTTGAAAAGAAAGCACCTTAAAATCACTTACCCTCGTCCAGCCAGCATCACTGAAACTCCTGCTCAAGGCCGCCAAATTAGGAAACTGAGTGAGGATAGGAGGATGGCCATCCCAAGAGTCGTGCCAGAAATGGACCTCAGTCCCACGTCGACAGATCCAAAATAAGCCATCCTTAATGAGCGCAGCTCCCTTTTTTAGGGTAGCCCAAACCACTGATCCCTTTCCAACCAAGGGATAACGCGGGATATCTTCCCTAGGATTGCCTTGAATATACTTAAAGGATAGGATCCTAGCCCAAACCCTGTCCTTCTCAGTGCACCACCTCCAGTAAAGTTTTGCTGCCAAAGCCATCCCTTCTAGAGCAGGTTGCCTCAACCCCAAGCCCCCCAACTGCTTAGGGAAACACACCATGTCCCATTGAATCAAACTCCACTTGGGGGACAGTAGGTTGCCTGCCCATAAAAACTGTCTAGCCAGTGAATCCAATTCTGCCACAAAACCTTTAGGGGCCACCTGCAACATACCCCGATAAATAGGAAGAGCCTGGATCACAGACTTCAGCAGCTGAACTCTCCCAGCAAAGGACAACCATCTGGTGGTCCAGTGAGTAACCTTCAACCGAAGTTTATCCAAGATAGGCTGCCATGACTCCCTTGCTAATCTACCCACCGCAATAGGAAATCCAAGGTAAGACAGAGGAAGGGTCCCAATCTGGAATCTAAGAACACGAGCTATTCTCCTCTGTATAGGATCTGGAGTATTGAAGAAATAGATGGAAGATTTGTCATCATTAATTGATTGACCCGAAGCCTCAAGGTACATATCCAACACCCTGCGAAAGTTTGTTGCCTCCCGAATAGTGGCAACCCCTATCAAGGCAGTATCATCCACAAACTGCAAATGTGATTGAGGGGGTAAATCATCCCCCCACCTCCATCCCTGAATAAAGCCCAGCTCCACGTGACTTCTCAAAAGGCGTCCCAAACCTTCCACAAGTAGAATAAACAAATAAGGGGAGAGAGGATCACCTTTCCTTATCCCGCGAGAAGCCTCAAATAACTCAGAATGCTCCCCATTAGTTAAAACAGAGAAAGAAACAGATGTAACACAACTCATAACCCATTGAATCCAATCATCTCTGAATCCGAAACTAGCCAGGATCTTTTGAAGAAAGGACCATCGGACTCTATCGTATGCCTTTGCCATATCAAGTTTGATGAACATAGACTTTTCTCTAGAAATAGCCATAGAGTGGATGGTCTCAGTAGCTATAACAACCCCATCAAGAATTTGTCTGCCCTCCACAAAACCACTTTGCTCCTCAGAAATGAGCAACTGTAGCCACTTTTTCAACCTATTAGCAATAAGCTTGGTAATAATCTTATACACCACATTGCAAAGGGCAATAGGACGGAAACGACTCAACCTGTCAGCCCCTTCACACTTGGGAATAAGTGCCAAAAAGGTGGCATTCAAGGCCTTTAACATTTGCTTATTCCGCTGCGACTCCTTGACCACCTCTAATAAATCATTTTTGATGATCTCCCAGAACTCCTGGAAAAACTCAATTGGGAAACCATCAGGGCCAGGGGCTTTCCCTTTCTTCATCTGAAACACTGTACTCTCCAATTCTTCTAAAGTAATCTCTCCCATAAGATCCTCCTTCATCTCAGGCGACACCAACTGAGGAATACAAGAAAGAACCTGAGCCTCCTCCACCGAACTCCCCTGCAACTCTTCTCTGAATAGGGAAGAAAAATAATGAACAGCTTCCTTTGAAATACGTTGATAAGAAGTCAGAGTCTCTCCCCTATCAGTGACCAAAATAGGAATAGAGTTACCATGCCTTCGTGCCCTAACAGAATGAAAGAAGAAGGCATAATTTTTATCCCCTTCCTTAAGCCAATCCATCTGGGATTTTTGTTTCCAAAAGATCTCCTCTCGCAGCTCCCATTCTTCTAAAGCTTTCAAGGCCCTAGATTCCTCCTGTAACAGGCTCTCAGACACCCCATTCTCCCTAATAACCCTCGTTATACCATCCAGCTTAGCTTGTGCATCAAACTTGGCCTTAAAAATATTTCCAAAGTAATTCCTATTCCAATGTTTAAGCTTATACTTAACAAATTGAAGAAGCTTAGTGAAGACATACATTGCTGTACCAAAGGATGGTCTACCCTCCTGCCACCATCGAGCAATGAAGTCATGGAGTTCAGGATCCCGTAGCCACATAAGTTGGAATTTAAAGGAAGGCTTGAAAGGCCGCCTAGCTGAGAGGATAGAAATCTTTATAGGCCAATGGTCTGAGCCCCTCCAGTCAAGAATCTCTGAGGTAGAAAACCACCTATCCCCAACCCAGAAACAAGAGACCAGAAACCGATCCAACCGCTCAGCAATGCAGTTTTCACCGGGCCTCCGATTGTTCCAGGTAAAATGTCCATTACCAAGCTTGATATCAACCAGGTTCAAAATAGAAATATTGTCTTGGAGTAGGAAGGCAGAAGCCTCCAACCGCATAGTACCACCCCATTTCTCAGCAATCTCTGTGATAGCATTGAAGTCACCCCCAATGATCCACGGAAGAAAAGGATCCATGCTTCGAACATAGCGAATATTCGACCATAAAATTTGCTTGCCCTGCATATCCACTGGAGCATAGATGTTGGAGAACAGAACCAATTCACTAGATTCATAGCAAGAGGCCACCATAGAGATAGAGGATTTGAAGGACACCCACCACTGGGGGCAAATCTTCCAAGGGTTCCATAAGTAGGCCACCCCTCCAGAAGAACCCTGAGCACCAATACACTGGCATTCTCCGTTCATCCAAAGCTTGGGCATAATATCCATCATACATTCCACAGAAAGCTTGGTTTCTTGCAAAAAGAGCATATCAGGAGATTGACATCTAATCAAATTCCGAACAGCTTTTTGTCGAGGGCCGCTGTTTAAGCCCCTAACATTCCATGATAGAACAATCATTTTAGAGAACTTGAGAAAAGAGAATCCAAAGTCTTGACTGACCCTGAATCCACCAGATTTTCCCCTATCAATTTAATCTTCTCCAAGTCCTTTTTCCTACCCAATTTAGTGACTTTCTCTGCCCCTCCTTTCTTAAGATCTTTCTACAATATACCCAAATGAGGAGATGGTTTACTATTTTTTCCCCCCTCTGAGCCAGACTGCCGCACAGAATGAGACAAAGCCTCACTATCCTTCACCACAACGCTACCTGAATCTTTCTGAGCCTCCATCATTAGTTCAGAATCTAAGTGTACGGTCCCATCCACTAGTGGATCAGGAGAGACCATGGGCCCAATCCCCTCCTGGCCAGAGCCTCCTCCAACAATCGTAGCCTCTTGTAAGCCCAAACCCACCACCTGATGGTTTTCCTGCACAGGCTCAACCAGTTGCCCCTGCTGTTCAGTACCCAAAATTCCATGATCCAAATCCACCAAACCTGGATTCACTTCCTGTTGGTTAAGATCTTCCAAGACCTCGAATCTATTAAAAGTATCCCCATCCTGTCTCTCATTCATACTTCTTTTATGTCCCTTATTCCTATTCCAGGATCTGACAGGAATAAAGCCATCCTCCTCGGTCCCGCTACTCTGAATAGGGCCCTTGCCCTTGTCCACTCTAGGCAGGTTGCTGGAGGGCTGTGAAGAATTGGCCTCCAAAGGCTTGGCCCTTGGGCATCGACGTAATAAGTGACCGTACTCATGACACAGACGACATCTGAATGGTAAAGTCTCATAGTCAAGCTGTTGAATCCAAGTATAAGATCCTACACAAACCTCCAAGGAGTCTGGCAAGGGTTTACTTAAATCAATTTCCACACAGAACTGAGCAAAAGTCATTACCTTTTTGAACTGTGTCTGCTGCGACGATCCCACAAGCTTACCCAACATTGAGGCCAGCAGATGCAAAACATCATCACGCCAGCACTCAACCGGAAGCCTTGGCAATCTAACCCAGACAGGAACCCTACTATTAATCTCCTCTGCCGGATCAAAGCCTGCATGCCACGGTTTGATAAACAAACCCACCTGGTTGTAAAAATAGGGGCCTCCTTCAAAAACCTTGATCCTGTCTGCCATGCAGTCGAAGGTAACCATAAAATAGTTGTTCGCAAGGAGCCTAATCTCCATCTCTCCTTCCGGCAGCCAAGTTCACCGAGCCCAAGCCTCCAAAAATTGCAACGAAATTTTCAACCCCAAAAACTTACAGTATAGGGAATGTCGAGAGTAATACTCGATATCTTCCGTGAGCATCTCCATTGGAATCACAACATTCGGCCTCTCTTTGCACCTCTCCAGGCATCCATTAATCTTTGGCAGACGAAATCCCCAAGAAGATCCCATCTCATTTTTCTCCAAGTTTAGAGCAAATAAATTATTATCAAAAACCCTAGACCCCTGAAGCGGGGGCTTCGAGCCTACAGCGGAACGGAAATCAAGCTTGGGTCCATCCCCCGACGATTCCCCTTGTGCCATAGGTGAGAAGAAAAAATCCAGTCAGGCAAACAAACCCTCGAGATCACAGGAGAAACAGCTCCACGCCAGGTTTCGCCCCTCCCCCAACCACCACCAATGGGGGTAAGCGCAAAGGCACGCACAAAACTCCAAAGAGAAACTTCACAAATGAAAAACAACCCACCAAAAGGGACACAACGCAGCCAAGGAAGAAATAGCCACGCACCAAACACTCCCTCACGCCCAAGCACCCCAACCCCACACGGGTTTTCCAAGCAACCAGATCCACCTCTGATAGCAGGACTAAGAAACTCTCCCAGCCGCCAAGTGCATAGAGGAAGGAAGGAGGCCGACCCGCCTTGAGACCAAATCCACACTACCGCACGCCAAAGACCCAGGAACGATGAAAAGAGAGAACAAAGAAACCCTACCCTGAATGCAAACAAATCCCCCCACAGCGCACACGCATGCAAGACCAGAAGCGAGCTAGGGCACGAACGCCCTAGCTTGACCTGCACAGCTCTGAGACGCCATCGTCATAATTTCTCTCTTCATCCAAGCTCTTCGTATCCTATTTAATCAGCTATATGAATATAAACTACATAATACAACCATTCTTTTTTATGCTCTTGTACATTGATATTTAACCATTGCTCACTTGATTAAATTTTCAAAGAGTTTAATCATGCACATGAGGAAGAAATTAAATTTCAATTGTCAACTTCTATATATCAAATTATCCAATAATCTTGAGTGTATCTCCATATACAAAAATGGCATCAACGCCAACTCAAACAAAGTCTTACAAAATGTGGCATATGCCATCTGGATGTCTATTCAAAATTTACATGCCAAAATGTCTATCTCATCCTAAACTACTAGTGGATCATCAAAATGGAGCCTCTTTGCAGCACTCATTGGCTCTAAAGGTAGCTACTCAAGAAAAATTCAAACCACAATTGAGATTAGTTATACTATATAATTTAAAATTGAATAACTAACATCAAAATCAATATACATTGAATTATAATTGAACTCTAAAATTGTAATCTTGATTACGAAATATTCATCTCTTCAAAGGGTCAAGAGTCCTAGAATATGCCCTCTCAAAGAACCAACCAAACCAACTTTTGTAATGTCAATCTATATATGTGAACAAAAACATAAAATTGATCCAAGTTAGCATACAATTGTTGGTAATAGGAACATATTTTCCAAACACAAAATAAAATAAATACATACCTCTTTAGACTGATCTTTTTCTTTATCTCCTTCAGGTGTTTTGACACCTCCTCCTTGAGGTGTTCCAACACCTACTCCTTCAAGTGTTCCAATACGTACTCCTTCAGGCATTGTGGCACTTGTCAACAACAATGTATAGCTCATAACTACCTGTACATAAAAATGACAAGTACAAATGAAACTACCAATCTATATTGATGTATGTATAATCAATCTTAAAAATCTTAATTCAATTGAATTTGAGTTCAATTACCTTCCCCTTATCTAACATTGCACTTCCATAATCTGGACAAGGTTGCACCTTGCTCGCACTTGTCAACAATGATGTATAGCTCATAACTACCTGTACATAAAAATGAAAAGTACATATAAAACTACCAATCTATGTTGATGTATGTATAATCAATATAAGATCTTAAAATTCTTAATTCAATCAAATTTGAGTTCAATTACCTTCCCCTTATCTAACATTGCAGTTCCATCACGGACAAGGTTGCACCTCGCTTCACTAGGTATTTCCTACAAAGAGGAAAATAAGATAAACATATAAGTTATTATATAATTTCATTAATGACAATTCAAATGACAAGCAAGTATATTATAATAAAAAAATGTAAACAAGTGAGTGCAAAAATATATACTATGTGTGTGTTGAGGCCAAATGAAATGGCCCTAAGGGTGCTATCAGTCACCTGCACGAGCTCCTCCTTAGATATCAACTATTAAATAGACCATGTAAATAAATATTGGTACATTATACTATCTCTTATTAATATTCATTTAAAAACAAATGAAAGTTATGAATTTACAACTTAAATCTTATCTGTGTCACTATTCCAATGTTCCCCTCTCTAGCAAGAGAGGACTCTATAGGGTGCACTCCACTCCCCTGAATCTGATCTATAATGTCCACATTATGGAGGTCATAATCAGAAGTGTCCAAGGGATGCTCGGCAGACTGTACAAGAGGACCCAAGCATATATGGCGGCACATGGAGCAAGTATGTGGCACACAAATATGTGGACCTAACAAGGATGACATAGCAGCACTCAAACCATCACCAACATCACCATAATGTGGCTAAGCTACTATAGAAGCATGCAAAACCAAAAGGCCACACAAAGAGTGAATAACCTGGATAGTTTGTGTGGTTGCATCTTGCATAATATCTAGATGATATAATGGAGGTGGCAGAGGAAGGGGAGGAGGGGTAACATATGGGCACAGGACTACTCTAACTGCCTCTGGTCTATCCTAGGGCATACCTCCACCAATGCCCTAGAAGGGTTTAATGTCAAAGTAATTGACATAATTCCCTAACACAAACTCAGCATATAATTTTTTAATAAAGTAAAATGGTATATCTGGCTTGTTGTTGATTGGTTTATCAAAAACCATACACCAACAATCCCAAAAGTTATCTACAATGTCCCCTTCATGCACCATTTTATAGAAAGTTTTGGTTTTATTAGTAATAGGAAAACGATGGGGCGCTAACAAATAAAGAGGCTATTTGGGCTTTGGTTATTCCGAGATCTTTCATATCATCATAAGACAATCCACATGCATAATATTCCCTCATGTCTTCTCGCCATGAATGAAAGGCATTATATTGGGTGGAGAGGGTTTCTATATTTTTAATTATATCATTCAATGTGTTTGACATCTCGAATAATCGAGGGATTCTCTTATAAACTTCAAAATGCCCTTTAAAGAGGCGTTTGGTATTTGTGCATTTTCATTCTTAGCTGGTGGATCATTTGGAATTTGTGCATTTTCATTTTCAGCAGCCATAATGCCTGATTAAAGTTAAAAACTAATTAATCTAATTGAAATTAGACAGTATAAATGAAAATATTGTAAAAAATACCCTAGTTTAAAAAAAAAAACCTACTTTTTAACAAAAATCTATAAAATTCTCTAATTTTTAATACAAATACATAAACAACACTATTTTAAAATCAAAATCCATAAAAAAACATTCATTTTTAATCAAAATCCATTCTAAACTCAAAATTTTCATAAAAATTCAATCAAAAACCCTATTTTGAAAAAAAAATCATAAAAAACTAACTGAAATTATACAAATCTAATTCAAAATTCGATCAAAACAAAGAAAAATATAAAATCTAACCTTTTCAAAATGGA
>VDFB02261496.1:4767-29836 GCA_007258455.2 Sequoia sempervirens | reverse complement strand
TTATAACCAAGGATAACCAAGAAAAATATACAAAGCATGAAAGTTTGAATGCAAAATATACTTATCCATAGAGAGATTTAAATCTTCAAAATTTTGAATATTCATACTTTATATTTGACTTTCCTTGATTTTCTTTGCTTTTACATGAAGCTTCTTGGCTAATTTCATGTTGATGAATTTATACTTGCTACTAGGGTTTATAGAAACAATAACCTTTTCCTTTTGAATGCACCCTTAAAATTGAAGGATTGAATCCTCCTTCCTTGGAGCTAAAGTGCATGTACATGTATCATCTCCTTCTTCTTCTAAGTATTCTCCTTCTCCATCTTCTTTTTCTTTCTCCACTTCTTCCTCTTCTTCTTTATTTTATTCCTCCTCTTCTCCCTTTTCTCCCTTTTCTTCCTCCTCTTCCTTATTTTCTTCCTCCTCTTCTTCCCCTTCTTCCTCTTCTTCTTTATTTTTTCGTCCTCTTCCTCCTCCTCTTCTTTATTGTCTTCATCCTCTTCTTCCTCTTATTCTTTTAGAGCCCATCTATCTAAGAAATCTTGTTCTAATTCATCCAAGGAAGGAATATCCTTATCCAAGTTAAATACCATGTGCTAGGTTCACCTCTTAAGAAACTCCATAACTTTATTCTCCATAATTTACTTTTACCATAAGAGATTTTGTATTTGATCCACCATTACAATGCATCTCCACTTTCATCAAAATTAGGAACCTCCATTGAAACTAGGATTTAAGGAAAATAAATCTTGCAATAGATAACCATTCTATCAAATCCAATTGACCCAACTTTGATTCGACCAATAAATGATGAAGTTGACCACAAAGTAAAAATATTGAAATTAACACACCCCTAATGAATTTTGATGCCCTTTTTAGAAATGTAATTTTTTAAGAAAAATACCTTGATTTGTGGCTTAAAAGGTGAATTTATGAAAAATTATAAAATTGCAATAAATCACAAAATATACAATAAAAACTTGATTTTTGGACTGTAGATTCCTTATATTATCCTTCAACTTCAGTAAAAAAAATTGTTGGAAAATTAATGGCTGTTTGAAAATTATAGTTGAATCTTCAAAAACTAGGGTTTCATCCACTTTTTCCTAAAGCAATGCTCTAATACCACTTGATAAGATTCAAACATGTAATAAAGATAATAATATATTGGAGAAGATATATATCACACAATACAAGAGATGTTTGTGGGCCAATATTCCCTAATATCAAATATATGCTAAAATAGAGTAAACCTTTAAGGTAGTGTAACACCATACAATACTCTTTAAGGAAGAACCACTCCACGCTATATCTCCAAGAGATCCCAAATATAATATCATACTTCGCACATCTCTTACAATAACAATCACCTCCTTTATATATACCTCCTCCAAATAATATATTGGAATGGTAATCCTAATGAAGGCCTACTCAACTCTTGATACAAATATTCACACATTATTCACATGACTCAATATAACTAAATTGAGAGACGTGTTCCACATGTCGACATCTCCATCTATCTAAATACACTATAATATCATATCCCTAGGTACATAACAACATAACTCACTTGTATCATAACACTTGTTTTTGGCTCTGCAATGCAACTTTTCTTGCTTTGGCTATTTTTTGAATTTTTGGTCCTTGCTCTGATTTGATTGTTTCATGGGATGGTCGGGAGGGGGACTCAAGGTTCCCCATTTCAAGGATGTTGTCTCTTTGTCTAGCACTATGTCTATGGTGGCAGCGACCAACTTAGTTGTTCCCCATTTGACTTCTCCTCATACTTCCATCCTTTCCCTAGGAGGAAGGAGTGAGGGTATCTCTGGAAAGTCGCTTGTATCCCCTTCTTTTGGCTTGACTCTTTCTTCTCTGTCAAAGAACTAGTTTCTTATGTGGATAAACTGGTGGGTTTTGACTCGCCAACTTCGGGCAACAGGTCTTTGGACCTTGCTTCCTACTCTGTAACTGGCTAGGAAGTTGACGTCCTTAAAGTTTTGATGATGAAGGTGATGGACAGTCTAAAACTAGTACTGGTTGGAAATTTTTTGGCATATCAACTGAATATTAAGTTGGTTCATCAATGGGTTGCCTCTACTTGGAATCTCAAAGGTGGTGTAACTATTAATGCCATGCCTCTAGAGGTATCTTCCTTTTCTCCTTTGTTTTTTATGAAGATATGCTTAAGCTATTAACTGGTGGTCCATGGGCCTTTGAATTTGGGTTTAAGAACTTACTCTCCCTTTGCAAATGGAAATCAGGATTTAATCCCTCGGCTGACCTCAGGGGTTCCATGACTCCAACTTGGGTTCACCTGCCTGGCCTACCACTTGAGTTTTGAGAGATGGGCATCTTGAAAGGGATGGATAATTCTTTTGGACGTCTTTTGGCCATTGATAAGATCACTTTGGAGAGGTCTAGACTGGTCTTTGCTTGTATGTGTGTAAATGTGGCTATGAATTCAGTCTTGCCAACTTCTATCCTCCTTAAGTCTAAATTTGGAAATTGGACCCAACCTCTGGAATATGAAAATGCTTGACTTTTTTGCTAAGCATGCAAGAAGTTTGGTCACCTCATTGACACTTGTGAGAAAAAACTTGTCGAGACATCCTTTGCTACTGGGGATTCTCTCTCTAAGTAGTTACCCAAGCCCCCGATGACTATTTCTATTGTTCAACATCTGAAATTTCTATTGTCCCTATGTATTCTATCCCCCAAGGGAAGTATTCTTTGGTCTCATGCCTAGAGGCTATCTCGGTTGAACCTCTTACTATTTCTAAGGATCTGGGTAGCTTGGACCTCAATGTTACTACCTCTGTTTTTAGTATTCCAATCCATAGCTTCCTAAAAAATGTGATGTTGGGCATAGAGAAATAAGTGATTATGGACATTGGGGATGAACCTAAGGAGGTCTCCCTTATGGTGGAAAATTTGTAGGTGTCTCTGGGAAAATTTCCTGATCTTGATGTGGGAGTTGATTTGGAAGAAGGGAAGCTAGGGAATTTTGAAACCAACTTATCTTTGGAGGAAATGTCCTTCTTATCCCAAAAGGAGACAAACAAAATGAATGACTCTTTGGCTTTGTGGGGGTTTCCTCCTAAGACCACTGATAAAGAAGATGATGATGAATGGACACAATCCCCAATTAAATCAAAAACAAAAAAATAAGTTGGATGTTGGAGGGAAATAAGGTTGGTAGACCTGTTAGGTTCCTAAATATGCACCTTATTTACCAAGCCTTGAGTGAACTTAGCAGATTTGGACTAACATGGGATTGCTTTTAGGTTGTGGGTAACCTGTTTGAAAGAAGACCTTCAGTGATAAGGGTTGGCTTACCCTTTTGATG
This sequence comes from Sequoia sempervirens, assembly GCA_007258455.2. NCBI lineage: Eukaryota > Viridiplantae > Streptophyta > Pinopsida > Cupressales > Cupressaceae > Sequoia > Sequoia sempervirens. The sequence continues at coordinate 26,484 of VDFB02261496.1, read as the reverse complement.
TCACCTAACTATTTAATCTTCAAGAGAAGGGTAATAATTTGCATAAAAATAAACCTAATGCTGAAAAGAACCTAAGGTGATGCACAAAAATAACCTAGACCTGTTGACAACCTTTCACATTCAAATTAATACCTCAAATATTGACTCACACAACTCACTTTCCAATGTAGTTTACATCAATAATTTATAAGGAGGTCTGTAACAATGCTTTTAAAAGGAAAATAGATTTTCACAGTTAACAACACAACTTATAACCTGTAAACATACATTTTCTGCTAAATGGATGGATGAACATGAGACAAATTTGTAAGGAAGGATGAATTTTCACAAGACAAACTGATCAACCATTAATGTCATACCATGAAACATGAAGAGAGAAGATAAAAATGCTCCAATTTATTAATTCAAAGTGCTTACTATATAATAGATCTGTCTAAGTTACAATATTGCTCCATGAAAATAACTCCAAGAAATTAAAGCTATCTTGTTGCTGGAAAAGAAAGAACTCCCTAAAATGTTCAAAATGAACATACTTAAGTAAAAACCCACCAAAACCCCTCACACAAGTGCTTCCAGAAGATTCTGGTTGGATACAACAAAAAAGGCCAAAAAGAACCTTCTAGAACTCTCCAAAATGTCCTGCACATGAAGAAAAGTTAGGCCAAGTGAATAGTCACACCAAAAATGTGACAAAAAATGCCTCCAAATAGCCTCTTTTCCACCAAAATAATTCAAAACAACATCCCACACATTCCTCATTTATGCAAGTCATCATTGGTCTTCACACAAGTCTTGACCACATCACCTCATGCAATATGTGTGTTTTGAAAACACAAGGCTCTAAAAAGCATTAAAGCTAATGACCTTGATTAAGTGATTCATAAAACATCACTTAACCAAGTCATTTTACAATTCAAATCATAAATGAGGGCCCCACCATCTCCTCGTATTACATTTGCATTAAAAGGAAAAAAAAAAGTGATTTTCAAATCACTCATGTAATAATTTCAAAAGTTGGAAACAAATGCAACATATAATGTTATGTCTAAAAGATTTTAAAAGCCTCTAAGGCACTTGACTATATCAACCTACCATATTTTGCATTTTACTCACACATGGCAATACTCACTGGTTTTTAAAGGGCATCATAATCTCCAAAATACTTGGCCAACATGATCAACCTCCAAGCCCCTTGGAAAGCATATTCTAAGTCACATGATGTTGATAAAAGTAAATAGTGCATCACATGTGTTGTGTTGACCCACCCCATATGTTGCATGTTTGGAAACACTTAGCACAAACATTTTGGCCCCCATGCATTAAAAAATGTTTCAATTTTAAAAACATGGGAGAAAATACCATCCCCATCAAATAGGGTCAAACTCTAATCATAAAAACACCTAAAACAAAGGAAAAACATCATCATTTGGTCGTTAAAAAATCTGGAACATGATGCTGCCACCGTGGGGTTTGAGAAAACACATAAAAATAATTAAGATTCACCCTGGTCTTTTGGTGATTTTTTGAGAGAAGCACTTCGACAATAGGTAAAATGTTTTTCTGTAGCTCAAAATTTGGATTTTACACCATTTGGAGGTCGTTCTTGAACCAATAGGCCGTGACCAATGGATAAATTTCTGACCCATTTGTATCATTTGTTCTCTCTGTTTTTTGTTTCACTTGTTGACAGCCGCCATGAGAACTCAATGAAGCTTTATTAGAAGCAAATGCTTGAAATTTTTGCAAGAAATTTGTGAGCAAAAGCTCCATGTGAGTTAGATTGACTCCATTCTTGTTGATTCTGAGCAAACCAACCCATATTTTGTTTCTACCTTGAGAATAAAGCATAAAATGCTTGTTTCTTTTTTGCATTTGTTAATAAGGACACTCCATTGTGTTGTTTTTGTTGATTTCCTAAAGCAAATGACTCACTGGTCGCGGCCATGAACAATAAATAGTATGTTTTTATGAGTGACCCTGCTTCTTTTGAAAACCCCATATTGTCCTTTGATCTTTCTTTTGTATTAACAATTTTTTTTAATAACCCAGATGGGTTTTTGATATATAAAAGAAGAAGGGTTTGCTGTGAGCTTGACCTCCATTTTTACAAACTAGGTTTTTCCACATTCATGATTTCTGCTTCATTTTGAATTTTAATTGGAAAACCCTGTTTTGGGTTTTGGGTTTTCTGTAGCATGATATTTCTATGAATTTGCAATTGTTTATTAAAGAACCCAAGTGGGTATCTTGGTTTCTTGAAGAAAATTAGTTTTTCATGTAAAAATGCAGAATGCTTTTGTAAATGCTCTCCATTTTTTTGTAGAAAATAGCAATGTTGCTCCATTTTTTGAAACCCCAAGTGGGTTTTCCATATTTTGTAGAAAAAGGTCAATCTTGACCACTGCTTGTCAAAAAGACATGAAATGGCTTTCATTTTTTTGATTCTTGTAGGACATTCTCCATTTTTCCATTTCTATATTAGATTTTCATGGTGAACCCATATGGGTATTTTTTCAATTTGACAACAACTTCAAATTTTGTTACAAAAAATGATTCAATGTTATTGCACATTGTGGGTTTGGTCATTGTGAATAATTCCTGCATTCTACACTTCTTTTGAGAGTATCATACTCTCTAATTGTTGATGATATCTATTCATTCTCACAACACTCATGGTAACCCCTTCTTAATGCCCCAAATAGTTTGACAAAACACCACAATATGAGACTTTGGCACCATGATGAGTATAATGTATTGCCTTTTGAAATTTATCTACTCATAAGTTTTTCAAAGAAAATTTTTCCTTACTTGTCAAGGTTCAACACAGACCTGTCTTGAAACTTCATCTTTGAATTGTGGATGGCAACTATCACTGCCTTCTTATGACTGTCATGCTATTTCTAATATCACTATTGTTATCACAAGGCAGATTTTGATACTGCCCTTCTACCAATCTTGACTAGTATTGAGATTTCTTTCTTTGCATAGGTTTATGACTTGGAATATGATTTTTCTCATGTAATAGCTTTTCATATTGGTTGATTAAATGCTGAGGCTTGACCATACTGACTGTCCTTTACTTATGCTCTTACTTGTTGTGAATGGATTGTACTTCATGTCCTCTGATGATCATGCTTATATCATAGTTTATCATTTATTGCTAGTTTGTTTTTTCAAGTTCTTAGATAACCATGAAGATAAACCTGTAACTTTTAATGGAACCACTCTTATTCATGACTATGCTTTGCCCCCTTGGAGCACCGTGACTGATGATGGTTTCAAATATGTTAACTTTATGAGATCCTCTATTTCAGTCAACAAGATCACTTTCATCTTGATTTTGTTCTCTTCTTTGAATCTTTTTTTCTATGCTTAGAGGAATAATTTCTAGAGGAAACCATTTGACAACTTGCTCAATCATTCACATAAGTTAATGACTCAATATAGAGAATATAAGACCCTTGTTCCTTGTGTTATGGCATATCAATTGTATCTTGATCACATCATAAGAGGATTCTAGTGTTGTCATGACTCTTTGTGATGGCATGTTCAAAATAGGTATATTATCTATATCAACTAGAGTTGATGTTTCTTGAATGTCTTTTCCTTTTGTGCCTTTCCTTAAACCATCATGCATTGAATGCTACCTAGAAAACTTGTTTGTCTAATGTTTGATTGAGAAGGCCTTGAATTGAGCCTTGTGCAACTTTAGTTTTTTTATTTATTGCTGTCCTATTTGACATGCTTGGAGCGCTTTCAAGCTCATCATATTTCCAATCTAGAGAATAGTACATAACTTTCACTTATCTCATTTTCTGATATGTTGAACCAAAGTCTTCAAGGAATGATGATGAATGAAAATTAGCTTGAGTATGTTTATCCCTCCACACACATGAGGGAAACAAGTAATGGATTATTTGATTTTCTCACTTCACTCTTTTGGCCATGATCTCACAGGAAAATTACAGAAAATAGGTGGCCATGTTTCTTTGCCATGAAAAAAAATTATGCTCTATTTTGAATACTCCCCCATACTTGTCAGCTTGTAATTTCTTTAATGTATATGCAACTGCTCCTGTTGTTTGTTGGTTGTACTCTTCATTGCATGACTTATATCAAGTTCATTATTCACCACCAAGGTGAAACATGGCCCATTTGCTCTATTTTTTGAATGTAGTGACTACCCCTGCTATCATGTAGCATACACCTATTATTTTTGTCCTTTCAGGAGACCATTGTAGCATGCATGGTTTACTGTCCTTGTCAATGAAAATGACCTTCACTTATTGCATTTATTTTCACAAGTACACCTATGAATGGACATTATCAATTCCATTTGCCTCCTGTAGCTTTTGCAAAGCTGTAGTGAATCAACCATTGCTCTCTTTCTGGTTATGTGCAATAAATGTACACTGTCTCCTCATTTTAATTTTATTGGACAACCACATGTCACCTATGTTGGTGACCCAAAAGCTCACCTTCTTATGTGATGTGTGATTGTCCAATAAGGTTACAGTGAGAGGGGCTTGACAACATCTTGGAATGATTCCTCATTGTTCAAGGGATGCATAATTGAACTTGATGCATCTATGAAGTCACTTACTTCTTTTATAAAACATATCATGGATCTTCTTAAGAAGATTCAAGGACATATCAACAAAATGTATTGCATCTTTTGAATCTGATAATGAAAGTTGATCAATTGGTGTGATTCCATATTGATTTAATGCATTGATAATAGATAAATATTTGGTCAAGTTGCTCAATTTCCTTTTCTTCAAAGCATGCTGAGCTTTACCCTCGTGGGAGCCACATTTGCCCCACATGTTGTATTTAACTGAATCAAAATAGTAACCAAACCTATCCTAAAACTGCACATGAAGCAAACAAGTTAGAAAACTATTTTCTGGGACATCCAAGGTTTTCCTACTTATTTAATGCACTTATGGATCAGTTTATACATGTATGGGTAGGTGTGTATGCAAGGATTGAAATATTTCCTTGTTTAGAGCCTCGCTCTAACATCATTGTGTTTTCAGATGTAGGAACTAGGAGCACTACAAAGTTGGGAAGGACACAAGTGGTTCGTGGTAGCAGCAGGGCAACAGGCAACTTGTAACCAGTCATTCTCAGGTAATGATTGGTTTCCATTCGTACATGCACATTCATTTGTTTCTTTTACTTATTCATGTATGAATTGTTTCATATTTCCTTTGAATAAGAGAGTTAGTCCCTTGGCTTGTGAGGGACATGTACCTTAATGATTATAAATAAAGGATTACATTTGTATACATATGATTCTCTTTTCTCATTTGTTGTAATTGCAACATTGAAATAAAAAAATGTAATCTGTTTCATTTGACAATCCTTTTCATGCATATTAAAACTAGAAGACTATGGTTTTCCTTTTAAATGTTTAAACAACAACACAAAAAGTAAACACTAAACCTGATTTCAGCTGAAAGCTAAAAATCAGGTAACAAGACCATCCCAAAAGGTTTCCAAAACCAAAGACATAGCTAGGGATGTGGCTGCTAGGAAACAAAGAACATTGGATTTGATCACAGGATCAAAATATGAAAAGTAGCCCTAGTTGTTCCTCTCTGGGGTTTTGGTGGTGTTGTCCCCTATTTTTTGTCTATGAAGTATATCTCTTGGAATATATAAGGGGACTTAATAGCCCATATATATAGTTTTTGGTGAAAACTTGTATTCTAGACAATAAAGTGGATGTTCTTCTCCTCCAAGAAATCAAGATGAAGAAGGAGACATTTGAAAAGGAAATTTTGAGTATTTGGACTAGAGAAAATTATTTTGTTAGTGAGGCTGAGGGGGCTTCTAGAGGTATAGCAACTATTTGGAACCCCTCTAAATTAAAAGGAACTCTGAGCTCTACTACTAGGAATAGCCTGATGGTTTTCCTGGAAGATTTGGCTTCACATGAGAAATGGATTTTAATAAATATCTATGCTCCTAATCTGAGTAGGGATAGGTTGCAGCTTTGGGAGCACCTAAATGATACTATTAAAAATAGAAAAGATGATCATTGGATGCTAGGAGGGGATTTCAATTCCCCCCTTCTTCCTTCAAAAAAGTCAAGGGGGTTGAATGACTATTCTGACAGCATGATGGAATTGGCTAAATTTCTAAACTCAACTAGCCTTATTGATATTCCTCTTCATGGCTCTAAGTTCACATAGTCTAATAGAAGGAATGGAAACCATCTGATCCAAGTCAAGCTAGATAAGTTTATGATCTCTGCTAATTGGAATATCTCCCAATACCTCTCTCTTTATGCTCTTCCTAGATATGGCTTTGATCATAATGCTCTTGTGCTTAAAATAAATGTGGATCACAATAGGGGACCTTTTCCTTTCAGATTTGAAATAATGTGGAGCCTTCACTTGGATTTTGTTGCTCTTGTTAAAAGTTGGTGGGAGGAACCTATAAGTGGCACTCCTATGTATTGCCTAATGGAAAACATTAGTAGAATCAAGCAAAGAGTGAAAGGGTGGAATAAGGTGACCTTTGGTAATATCTTTGAGATTAAGAATTCCTTGGGAAACAACTTAAAGTATGTGTAGGATAATATGGAGGCTGGTCTTGTGGATGATGAGATATGTGCTAAGGAAAGAGACCTCAGATCTCAATGGTTCAAGATAAACAAAAAGGAGGAAATATTTTGGAAACAAAAGTATCGTGTCCAATGACTAACTGAAGGGGATAGGAATACCAAATTATTCCATCAATCTACCCTGAAACACAGAAGCAGGAACAAGATAAAATTTCTTTTGAAAGAGGATGGTACTATGGTCTCCACTGAAAAAGAAATTGTTGGAGAAGCTGTTAACTTCTTCTCCTCTCACTATATTGCCTTGGGGAATGCAAATTAGTGACATGATGAATTTCTAGAGGTGATTCCTAAAGTTTTGATCTTGATTTAAAGAATATGACTAATGCTATTTCTATGGAATAAGTTAAAAAGGTTGTGCTCTTTTGGTTCTTTTAAAGCCCCTAGCTTGGATGGGTTTCCTCCTGCCTTTTTCCAAACCTACTGGGATATTGTCAAAAATGACCTCTTTAATGCTACTAGAGATTTCTTTAGGTTAGGTAGGCTCTTAAACCAACTAAATTCCACCTTTATTACCCTTATTCTAAAAAATGCTAATGCCTCATCAATTATAGATTATAGACCTATTAGCCTCTACAACACGGTCTATAAAATCTTCTCTAAAGTTATGGTTTATAGACTCAAACTGGTGTTAGGAAAAATGATAGCCCCTAACAAGAAAGGCTTTGTCCAAGGAAGAAAAATTCTTGATGCTTCCATCTCTACTCATGACATCCTTCACTCTATGGACCATTGTAAAAATATTGGGATGGATTTAAAAATTGATATTTCTAAGGCCTATGATATAGTCTCCTGGCCGTTTCTCTTTGATGCTCTTAAGAAGTTTGGGATAGATGAAAGGTTCCTTAAGCTGACCTATGCTTGTGTTACCTCCCATATGTTCTTTATTTTGGTAAATGGTGTCCCCCAAGGCTATTTCTCTTATGTTTGTGGCCTCAGGCAAGGTGACCCCCTCTCACCCTATCTTTTTATAATTGTTGCTGAGGTTCTTGGTAGGAATATTCAAAAGTTGGTGGTCTCTAAATCCCTTAAAAGTGTTAAAGTTGCCTCATCTCTTTCGTTTGACTCCCACCAACAATTTTTTGTTCATACTCTTTTGTTTGGGGAAGCCTCAGTGGGGGAAGTTGGGCTTTGAAAATAGGGTCTAAATGACTATGCTGTTGTTTCTGGCCAATTTATCAATTATGAAAAATGTAATATATACTTCTTTAATACTGACCATATGGTCAAGGAAAGAGTGGTGAAAACATTGGGATGTTAGGAAGTTTTCCTACGTACTTCCTACCTTACAAAATATTCCTTTTTACTACTTGTCTCTCTTCAAAATCCCTTCTTTCATAGGGGAAAAAATTGAACAGATTCAGAGAAGATTCATGTGGTCAGGAACAAAAGAAAAAAAGAGACTATCTCTAGTAAGTTGGGAGAAGGTGTGCACTCCTAAAAGTGTTGGAGGATTGGGGATAAGGAGAATCAAAATGCTTAATAAATACCTAACTGATAAAGTGGGATGAAACCTCTTGGAAGGGTCTAAAGACTAGCTGAAGATTTTCCAAGCCAAGTATTTGAAGAACATGAACCCTAAGTGTTTTCTTTGTATGACTAACTTGCCTAGTGGTTATGTTTTATGGAATCACCTTTTTAAAATTAAAAATATGCTCAAATTGGGGGTTAGAAAGAGAATTTTAAATGGTAAAAATACTGATTTCTAGAAGGACCCTTGGATTGAGTCCTCTACTCTGTCCTCACTTGATGGTTTGAATCCCCTCAAATAAACCTTAACCAGGATATGTGGCCAAAAAGTTTTAGACTATGTTAATTGGGAGATGGATGAACCTAAATGGAATGATTTCAACATGCTATTAAGGAGGGATAACTTAAGAGGTTAGAGACAGTTTAATTGGGATTCGACACTACTAAGGCTTCACAATCTAATTGGGGGGGCAAAGTGTTTTTCCAATGAAAGGGAAGATGAATGGGTGTGGAAGGAGAGCTCTTCAGGTTGTTTCTTTGTTAAAAGTGCTTATGAGGAAATGATTAAGCCTCTATTAGACAATAGAGATCACCACTGGGAAAAAGTGTGGCTAAAAAAATTGGTTCCAAAAGTTAACTATTTCTGGTGGGTTTCCTCACACGAAAAAATTATTACCATTGACAACCTAGTTAAAAGGGGGTTTCAATTGGTTAACAGATGCACCCTTTGCAAGCAGGATGAAGAGTCTATAATGTATATATTCTTCCATTTCTAGTTCTCTAGAGAGGTTTGGTCCTTCTTCCTTTCATTTTTGTTCATTGATTGGGTGTTTCCTCACTCTATGAAGTCTTTTATAGCAAGCTGGTCAAATAGCCCCTTTTCCCATAAAGTTATTGTTGATCACTGGAACCAAGTTCCCCCCTTTGTTACTTGGGGAATATGGAAGGAAATGAATAAAAGGATCTTCAGGGAAGTGGAGAGAAGCAATAATTAGGTTAGTATGATAATAAAAACGTAGATTAAGGAAAATATGGAGGTTGGAAGATACAATTTCTCCAAAGTTTGGTTGAATTACAAAGAGATGAGAATAAAGTAGATCTGGGGTTTAAGGAAGGAGCTTACTAACATGAATTGGACCAAAATGTTAACCATAAAGTCTATAGTGTAGAATCCTCCTTAGAAAGACTAGACTAAGTGTAATTTTGATGGCTGCTCCAAAGGAAACTCGGGTATGGTAGGGGTAGGGGGATTGCTAAGAAACCAAAAAGGGGAATGCATTGTGAGCTTTGAAGTTAACTTGGGTGTTTGTTCCAACAACAAAGATGAGGATATGGTTGCTTTAGGGGGATTAAATAATCTTAAGGAGCATGGCTTTAAAAATGTTATTCTAGAAGGAGATTCTAAGTTAATAGTGGACATATTGAATGGAGTAGCTACGCCACCTTGGGAGCTAAAAAATACTATTGACAAGTGTTTAGCCCTTAAGAGTTATTTTCCTAACTACAAGGTGCAACATGTTTACAGAGAATGGAATACATATGTTTATTGTGTTGCCAATGAGGCATTGATGTGTATGGCATGGACCTATTGGATTAATAATAATCCACTGAGGTCTTTAAGGGACATGAATTTAAATGAAAATTTTGAAAATGATTATAACTTACAAAGTTGATGTTAGGAAGTGGTGTGGGAAGTATGGGAGATCTTCTAACTTTAAGGGGTTACATTTTAATGATGTTCCTTGTGGTACAACATTGAGCATTTTGATCCTCTTTTCTAGTAAAAATAATCATTTTTCCCTTCTCGAGGTGATCAAGGCTCAATGGATTTTCTAAAGTGGCGGAGGGACATAAAATCCATATGTGTTGATATGCCTAATGCCATCTCATCGTGTATTTATGAAGATTTGCAAGGTAAGATTATTAATGAGATTTAATTATTTACAAAAATAATTATGAGATCATGGCTCCAAGAATTGTGTCATTGGATTTCCATACTCAAAATTTCTTGATTCCTAATTTCTTATGGATTATTTTGATTTCTTGAGTAAAAGTGTTTTCTGCAAGATTGGTAGAGAGATGAAGAGGAGTGTGGTAATGAAGAATAGCTTGCAACAGTCAATTTTTTTTAGAGTGCTAAGATGGGTGGGCCGAGGAAGTGCATAGAGCCTCCTAATTGCTAGGCGCTCAAGCAAAACATGGATTTGTGGAGGTTATTTTGAAAATGCGGGAATGGTTCCTTTCTTTGAGTCTATGAAAAGCTATAATGAGAGCCTTACTGCCAAATTCACAAATTCATGGAGGAAGGGAAATGTTGCTATCAATTTTGAAGTGATGGCAAGGTTTAGTGCAAAAGCTACAGGATTGCAAAATCAAGGAATGAAGTTGGCAAAGAAAAGTGGGTCCGACTACCAAATGTTTGTGGATAAGTTTCTGCATGATGGGGAGGATCTAAAATTCTTTCAAAATGGGTATGCTAGGTTGGAGATTTTGCCTCCCTACGCCCTAGTAATCTTGTTTGTTATGAGGTATTTTATGCTGGAAGGTAGATACATGTTAGTACATGCATATAATTTCCTTTACTAAATCATATTAGGCATGGTGAAAGAATACATTTTCCCTTCTACCTTTTATCCTCCTTGCAAATTAACATAGATAAAGGTGCTAACCCTCCCCTGCATCAAGGTTTGATGCTTGCTCTGTATAAGAATTCTCTTGTTCTAAACCCTCATGGACACCCTATTGCTACTAGAATTGATAATAATAATCAAAATGATGGTGACAATGATAACCCCCCTATGGATGAAACCCTGTTATGGAACTTTTTCCTTGTTTGCCTCCCATTGTTGCTGCTAGGAAGTTGCTAACCCCTACCAAATTCCCTTCCCCTATTGCTACTTGTTCAAACCCTTCTACCCATGTGTCTCAGAAATTTGTTGGTAAAGGTTCCTTGGAGTTTGAGCTTGTGAGAGTGACTCCAGAGAAGAGAAAGAATTCTCCTCTTCTCCTAGAATTACCCAAGTCAAAAAAGGTTAAAAAAGATCCAAATCCTCAAAAAGAAGTTATCAACATCAGTGAAGAGGGTTTGAAAAATGAGGAAAGGATCAAGAACTAGTAGGGGAAAGGAAGCGACAATAGTGGTGGTCGTAGGTCTACTCACCTAGAAAAGGCTACTTCCAAGGATAGGAAAGGAAAACTAAAAATCTCTGTGTGTTGAGGAAGACTTGGAAATTGAAGAATTCAAAGCCTAGGTAGATGAAGATTCTGATGGGATGGATTTTGAGGATCCTGCCTATGAAATGGGGGAACAAGAATTGAAAGAGGAGAAGGAAGATGATGACGAGGAGAAAATTTAAATGGAGGAGGACCCGAAGAAAGATACCTTGTCTATTCTGGATGCTTGGAATACTGGAAAAGATAACAATGTTGTTGATTCTAGCTTGGATTTTATGAAAAGTAGACTAAATTTTTTGCAGGTACAGTTTGATGACATGGAGAAAGCCTTGGTCACATTGATGAAGGTCAGTAATAGGTTGATGTGAAGAGCTATGATTGGTGCGGTTTTTGGTCAAACAAAAATTTCTAGGAAGTTAAAATAATTAGGGAAGTCTGATGATTTGAAGGTGATGGATGATTTAGAGGGACCTGGATGGAGAGAGTATATCCCCCTTATTGGTGAATATGGGGAATTTTTGGGAAAAGCTAAGTAACGGATTTCTCTTTTGATGTTGTTTAATGATTTCTCTCTTTTTTGTTTCCTATCATTTCTTGATCATGGACTACTATTTCATAATAAATTTATTATATTTTAGGACTTGTTGGCACATGGTGGATTTGATCAATGGTTTATGTAGCTTTAAGTACTCTAGTATGTTTTTGATTAACTATGGATGGTCTATGGTTATGGTTAGGATATTTGGCTTGCATGCCACCCTGGATGCTATTTTTTGATGTTGGTTGGTGGTGCTATTACCCACCCTGTTTCTCCTTTTTGTTCATTTTGGCTGTAACCATGGGATTAGGACCATTTCCCTACTTATCTAATAAAAAACAACATAACTCCAACAACACAAGCTTATAATTCAAATATTTGGGCAACTTATATGGGGCCTTATTAAATCCTCCAAGTCTAATATATAAGAAGGTAGGAAATTATATGAAACAATTTTGCCATGTAAAAATCATAGTGACAATCTTCATAGACATGCACTAGTTAGGATCATTTTCTAGCACTCTCATGATGAAGAAAATAAATGCATCATTTACCCAAGTTCTAAAATAATTTTAGCTCTCTTTCATCTCATGTTAAAGATAATTCTTGTAATACTTGTTTTGCGGGATGTTCATTTTTCCTATAATTTAAATATTGATAGTATTATTCTTCTTGCAATGGAATACAATAAGTATAAATTTGTATAAAAAAAATTGACTCATTAACTTTAGATAGTTGGTTTCATTTTATTCCTAATCAATTTAGCCTAATTAGTGTAATTTTTCATGATAAGATCTTAGTAACGAATTGGAACATCTAAGGATGGAGCTATTTTGCATTTGAATTATCAAGGATCAATCACTCTCTTCAAATAATTTACTATGATTATTACATATTTTGTATGATTGGGAGTCTCCAACATTTTCTCTATTTACTAAGTATGATTTGTTGAAAACTTGATCAACCAAGTTCTTTATTTCCTTTGTCTCATAATTTTACAAATTTGCACATGTCAAACAAAAATTGGGGAAACCGACGACTTGAATGAGACCAACTTTTTCCAAGTACCTATCCATGATACTTGTTCTCCTAGTTTCCTCTATCCTTTTGTAAAACTCTTATAGGATAGCATGGCCTATATTTGTATAAAAAATATGAGAAATCCTTGAGTTTATCTTTGAGGGAGGAACCAATCCTTTGAATTTATCAAAGGGTTGAGAGGATTTTTGAGTCTAAAAGGATAGTAGAGAAAATTTAATTTTAATTATGCTTGTATCACAACACCCTTAACAATGTTATTAAAGAAAGATTCATTTTCATGGTGAGAGCTAGCCACTTGGGCTTTCCAAAAACTAAAATAAACTAACTTAAACCCCAATACTAGCTACCCTAGACTTCTCTAAAATATTTGTGGTAGAATGTGATGCTTATGGATATGAAATTGGTGTAGTAATAATGCAAGAAGGGCATCTGTTAGCATTTGAGAGTCAACAAATCAAAGAGAAAAAATTGTTAAGGCCCACATATGAGAAGAAAATGTTAGCCATTATTCATGAAATTAAAAAATGGAGTCAATATTTAATGGGAATGTATTTAAAATTCAAGATGGATCATGAAAGTCTAAAATATTTTTTAGAATGACTACCCTCATTAGAACAACAAAGTTACCAAGATGCTAGGATATGACTTTAAAATCATTTATAAAAAGGGTAAAGAAAATATTGTAGTTGATACCCTTTCTCAAAAAGAAGTAGATGAAGCACATATTTGTGCCATTTCTTTAATACAACCAAAATGGTTAGAACTTGCATGAAAAGAGTGGAAAAATGATCCTCAAATACATAATCTCATTCTAAAACTTTAACATGACCCATCTTCTTTCAATATGTATGTTAGGAAAGAATATTTTTTATGGTACAAAGATAGGTTATTTTTACATAAAAATTATAATTTAAAAGAAGACATATTATCTCAAATACATAAATCACCAATAGGAGGAAATTTAGGGTTTTTAAAGACCTATTATCGTATAAAGAAAGATTTCTTTTGGGAAGGTGTAAAAGGAGATGTCAAGAAATTTGTGGCTGAATGTTTGATATGCCAAATACATAAAGGTGAATCAATAAATAATACAAGAATCTTACAACCTTTAGGCATTCCAACACAACATTGGGAGGAAATATCAATGGGCTTCATTACAACTCTACCAAAATCTAATAATATTGATGTAATTTTGGTTGTTGTGGATAGATTCACCAAGTATGCAAATTTTTATGGACACTCTCATCCATTTCAAGAAAGTAATGTGGCCAAAATATTCATGGAAAATGTACAAACTTCATGGAATCCCCAAAATCATAGTGAATGATTGTGACCAAATCTCGTTCCTTAGTTTAATACAATCATGAAAATAACTGAAAACCATTCATTGCATGACTCATAATATCACATTTGGATAAGATTCTGCTAGAATATCTTATTCATAAGATCATGAATATTTTTTGTGTAAAAACAAGAACTTAATTGAAAGTATCTTATTGCTATATCTGCTACTAAACAATCCTACACCTAAATTTTATGGTCCTTAAGGTTCTCCATTAAATAAGAAGTATAGCTTATAAGTTAGAAATTTCACCCTCTTCCAAAATTCATCCTATCTTCCATTTTTCTTGTTTAAAGAAAGTAATAGGTAACGATATTCTAGGCCAGCTAGAATTTCCAGAGTTAGATGAATGAAAGTTTATTTGGAAACTTGAAAAAATTATTTAGAAAAGAGTGAAAAAGTTATGAAATAGATCTATCTTTGAGTTCCTAATAAAGTGGAAGAATATACTAATTGAAGATGCCTCATGGGAAGATGAACTATTCATACTAAAGCATCCAAAATTACTAAGCATTGAGAATAATTATTTTTTGAAGGGGGGGGGGATGTTAGGTCCCTAAAATTCTATCTAATGTTATAAACCTAATATCATATATCTTAAGAATATAATATATTCCTAAGTATAATGAGTTAAGCACTTGTGGCATGCTTAACCTTAACATTAGTTTTAGTTAATGCCTTACATAATATTTATTCATATGTGATGAGTCTAGTTATTAGTTAGTTTTCTGATGTTTTTATGCATACTCATAGACATTTCCAGACATTTATTTCATACATATTCCTAAACTTTACTATCTTTTATGCTCATTATGCAAACCTGAAACTAATTTGAAGTAAATGGAAATATGGTTATAATGTGATAGTTATTGTATAATTAATGTGTGAATATGTATGAATTTCAATGAATACCTGTGCTTAAGCTATGGTTATTAGTGTTGCATAGATGTTGCATGAAATAAATCTTTACGGACAAGGAGCCAGAGGAGGTAGATTGTAGCACAAAGCCAAAGGAGTTTCCTGACATCAATGCAAGGGAGGTTCCAAAATAAGTTGAGCACAACAAATGTAGAAATGGAAGCACTTATTGAGGATTATTATGAACCATCACAATATTTAATAAAGAAGTTGAAGGAGAAGAACTCTATTACAGTCAGGATTCTAATGTGAATATTTTAACAGTCCACATTCCAGTTCTTGTTGCAATAGAGTCATTGTTCTATTTGAATTCTTCTTCCTTTTTCAGTTATAGTTTAGTAGCTCATACTTTATCACACTCTGTTATGTAGGGAGTGGTGATTTATGATTTCAGTTTAGATTCATTATTTTAATAAACTCCCCCATGCCTATATGTATGGTTTAGTGGTCAAGGCATTATTTATTTGGTTGATTGTTCAACAATAGATAAAGTAATAGGATACTTTCAGTTAAGTTATTATTTTTACATAGACAATATTCATGATCTTATGAATAAGGTATTCTAGTAGAATCTTATCCAAATGTGATATTCTAAGTTCTGCAATGAATGATTTTTATTTATTTTCATGATTGCATTAAATTGAGGAACTAGATTTGGATTAAACCTATGGAGACAGTCACTTGAGCAAGGGCCACTCAAGGTAAATGCTCCCCACTTTATTTTTTGTATATTTATTTCTATTGTAGTAGTTACTCCATGAATGGATGTTGTCTTAATTAGATTCATTATGTTACAATTATGAATGAATTCATGAACAAATCTTATCTTATATTCATTCTTTAATTTTCTTCAATCTATTGTATGCCAGAGTGTAGGTTTAATTAACAATTTTGGTTAATTTTATGCTTCATTTCTTAACAGTGAACTAGTCATAGTATTTTGTTGTAGGTACTCATAGCAATAGTGCCAACATTACTTCCTTTTACTATTATGTAGTTTATGATTTTTCAACATGTGTAAACACCTATGCTAGGATGATATAGGTATCAAGTGAGTCTCTAGAAGCACATATAGTGCCAACACCATCAAAAGCTTACATTAGCCCTAGTTGATAATTTAATGGTCTTTCCAAGGGTTTAGTGGACTATTTAGTTAGGTTTCCCTTTGAATTGAGTTTCTAACACCAAGTCTATTGGACATTAGTAGGGACTACATTTTTGGCACCGTTACTAGGGATGGTGCTACTTTCAAAGATTCATTTTTGTTATTTCAAGCTTTCATATTTAAAAATCTGCTTTCAATATTAAGACATTTAGGTTTTATTCCCTCAAATACCAAAATATTTCACTAACATTGTTTAGGATCCATTTCTATACAAAATCACACCTAATGTATGCAGAGGCAAAGAGATGCTTTGGGAATATTTCTCCCCTCAAACTGACAAGCTAGAGCGGATATTGGTGATCACATTGATCAAAGTGAGGGTATTCCTAACAAAGAACTTTCCCTTTCACCAACATCCATTGCAAACATAGAGGAGACCTTCCAAACCATGGATGATGCAGTGGTGGATGATCCACCATAACATATGAATTGAATTTCCCATTACCAACCAAGAAAGAGCCACTGTCTTGAAGAATATACCTCGTTTAGCTTTTCCTTATCTTCTATGGCTTGGTAACTGAGGATCCAAACACATTTTTGTTCAAGTTTGATGTCTTATCACTAGTAGAATTTGGAAAATAAATGACCATGTGACTAAATTTTTTATCACAACAACTAAAAATGACTAAATTCTACTCATTTTTTGCAACACAACTACAAATGAATAAATAAATGACTAATTTGATTGTCAGGTAAATAATTAGTCATTTATTTAGTCACAATTCATTTGAATAGATCATTTAAGGAATCAAGAATCAATAGTGCTATTCCCATAGTTCACCATGATGGGGTCATAGAGGAGGCATGTTAGGGAGCCCTAACTTCAACGCATACTCTCTAACATATTAACATACATATAGTTTTCTATCGATGCAATTCTTGAACCTCCTTTAGGTGCAAGTGTTAGTATATATTCCTCTCTCTATATAGAATTGTCTTCCCATCTATCTCTCTTTCTTTTTACTAATCTCCCCAAAGATCAACTAAAATATTAGATTTTTATTATAGAATACAATATATAGTAATAATATATATAACCTATATATATTATTAAATATAATAATAAGTATAATTATATTATATATAATTTAATTTGTATTACTATTATATCAAATATATAATATATTAATTATATTTTGTATTATATTTATATAATAATATTTTGTATTATATAAAAAAATATTTGGCAAATAAATGATATTTTATGGTAAAACATTATAAAGGGCATTTTGTCTTTGTGGCCCTACAAGTAGATCATTGAGTTAGTTTTTGATTTTTACATGAAAGGAGGAAATTGTGTGGGAGTAGATAATGTGAATTTATAGTGGGCCGAGGACTGGAGATTTGGGGTTGGTGTCTGGTAAGTGGGGCCATTGTTTCTATATTTTTACTGAATTACATTCCTTTGATTATGGTCCCATTATGGATATGGAAGAAAACCGCGAGAGATCAGCATCAGCGGGTATTTAACTATTTCATTTATTTTGGCTCCTTTAATTTCAGAAATAATCACTCAAGCCGGTTTATGATGCTGCAATGGAATTTTTGTCTTACGCTTCCACCACACCACCACACCATTTCACGTAGTTTATTTCTTTCCTTTTGCGTTGATGTGGAAATGGCACGGGTGCCTGTGCGTTATTAGGTATGGTGATATTCATTTACCTTGTGGGTGAGGTTGATGACTATCATTTTCATGGTTGCTACTCTTTGAATTAACCCATAACCTCATTATTTTGGCAGTTGCCTCATCAAGTTCATGGAAATGCAGGCGTGGCACCCATGGTGCCAGATCAGGGATGGAAAATGGGATGTTTATGCATGAATATGCATGAAACATAATGTGAAAAATGGACTCCTATCTTTGCTACTCGGACATATATGGCGACCAAATTTCATATCATATAAACCGGCTAAAGGGGAAATATAGTAACGCTTCTTCATTTCAGCCAAGAAGTAAAGGCACACTCATTGCCTCATCAAGGCCATGTATTGATAACCTCGCTGTGAAACTGCTTCGTGATTTCTCCTTCCAGTTTATAGGGTTACTTATTGCCCCTCCACTGTCAGCATTTCTGTTTGCTTTGAAGCCGGTGATTTGTGGATAAATGGGTACTCTCATGCATTTGATTATCTTGGGACTGCTCTTTGAATGTTGCATTAGTTGGTCAAGGATTTCATTCCCATGGTAACCCTTACATACATATGCATATATCCAAAACAATAAATAACACTGCCCATCTCCACCTCTCCATTATGAAACTCAATAAATAGGTACTATCATTTGCAACCTTTCCATCCTTTTACTTTGGTCTTTGCATAGTCATTGTGCCTTAAAGTATGCAACTATCCTCAACCTTTCCCATTGTCACCTCATGCCTCCCAAAAATGCACAATTATGTCATCATATAGACCTACTTCTTTGGAGATCTCATTTTCAATGCCTTGGTACCTCTGCTCAATCATAATATTTTGACATTTGCTCATGATTAATGCCTTTTGTAAGGTGAAACTTAGTATATTTGATTCCTTTGTAGTATCCTCAAAACCATCTATTACAAAGTATAATTAATATCATTCACCATAGTTATCCACGCCAAGAAATTCTCCCCTGCATACTTCAACTAATGATTCTTCAAATGCACACTACCCTTGCATAGGAAAGAAGAAATAGTCTTACAAATAAGCCTTGGAAATAGAGGCATTTTCAAGGCTAGACCTTTAGGATAGTGAAGTAGGATTTGTATATAGGGATCTTCATATTTGTCACAACTTTTCCTTTTTATTCCTTGTTAATGATCCTCATTCTGGTCTTTGAGTTGCTCCAGGTTGTTATGATGCTAGCAAAGACCCTTCTACCTCCACATTCTTAGCTTCTTGAGGGACTGACTGCCCAATGATTTGGATGCTCAACCTATCTAACTATCATGCCACTTGTATAAGATCTCTATGTTATTTAAAAAAGGAGGTATATCACTAAACTTAGTACAATCCCTGTTTCTATGTGACAATGCCATGAAATTTAGTGCTTCTCAACCTTCAAAGCATCGCCATAAAAAAATAACACTATTAATGTTGTTCTATCCCAAAAGTTTTAATAGTGATAATGTTTTCTTCTATTTGGTTTTCCTTGAGATCAAAGGACATCAAAGGTTAATTTTACCATTTCCCAAAGTAGCAGACCTTTGCTCTTTGCTTTCCACTATAAAAACCTTGCTTTTGAATAGATACATTCTTCTTTGTGTTATGAGGTTTGTCTTCTACTATGTTTTTATTGTCTCTAAAGCTTTATATTTTCCAAATGTGTTACATAAGCATTTCCTAGGGTTTAAATGCATAAGGGAGTATAAGGATATTCATATTCATTGTTACCTCCTTGAAACCCTAGACAAGATGACCTTACCTTCATATTCATTAGTTACTATGCCTTGAATAAATGATGCCTTTACTTCAATACTATTCTCTTAATGAATGAGATCATTTCCTTCATTAGACCCACACTTCTCAAGAATAATATCATGCTTGTATTCCTTGAGTTCCTATCAATGAACTTCTTAACCTAAGATTCACTTGGATTCCCAACATAAAAAATGGTCTGTGATTATCTTTTTAAATCTTCTAATATTCTTTTGATGCTTAAGACTTCAAAGTTTAGTGATTCACAAAATTACTAATGGTTGAATCCTCATAGGTTTTAAAAACTTGATCTCTTTAGAATCCTCCTGCATGGGATTGTAAGGAAAAATGATCCAAAAGATATCCACTAGCATTCACCATGCATTAACAATAAATGTGGAACAAAACCCTAACCCATGCTAAAAAAAGAGGAAGCATTCAGACAAATGAAACCAACTTCATAGTAGTGTTATTGCAATTAATTAATTATTACACTAGCATAAGATTACTCAGGTAGTTAGATTCCTAGTTGCTAATTTTAGGAATCTATTATAGTGGAGTCATGTCCATTAATTAGGCATTTTATTATGCATTGTGGTAGTTATGGCTTAGCCGTTACATATTCATTACCACTTTTCAACCTTTCCTATATTATCAAGGCTTCTTTGCACATTTTGTAAATTAATGGATATTCAATCATAATCAATCTTGCATTATGAAGCAAGAATTCTCACCATTCTCTCTTTCTCATGGAAGTTGTTTCGGTCTTGCAGCTGATTCTGGGGGTGTTGAGGATACACCATTTTCTCCTACAATTAGAAGGAAATCAGGAAAGAAAATGTTCTTTGCTTCCTCTAAACATAACATGATGTAGAAAACAACTCCAAGAGGATAGATCCATGTGATTTGAAAATATGAAACACTTCAAACTTGGTAGCAAAGAAGAATCTTGATTAAAAATTGTGCATGAAGGTTTCCACCTCACCATGAATGATTGAAAACCATGAGATAAGCATGGTAACTAATCCTCCTCTTTGTTTGTAGCTGGAAAACTAAAAATGGGCAGCCATGAAAGAGTTGAATAAGTTGTAAAATAGGATTTTTCTTTGGAAAGAAACAAAAAATCCCTTAGAACCCATGAAGTTTCCTTTGTTTTGTTCAAAACCAAGTGGAAAATCTTGCAAACATGGAAACTCTTGTCGCTTTCCCTCTCAATATTATTGGGTTTGATTATATTATGTCATCTTGTAGCCTATATTGGTCGCAAGGAAAGCACTTATAGTTTGACCTGATGCATTTTGTACTGGTAGTAGCTAGTATTATAACCTTAAATTTTGCATTATTAACAGTACACATGAATATATTTTTTGATCTTGTCTTCTTTATTTGGAAGGCACAATTTTAATTGCTTGGTTTAAGGGTTTTTTGTAGTCCTAAAGGTAGTTGATAGGTCTTTATTGACTGTAACCTTTATATGGTCCTTATCTAAGTTACTAGATCTACTATCACAGTCAAAAACTTATCATAATCCTAAGAACATTTATCACAATCCCTTATCTTGCTCTTGGTGTCACTCTTGATTGCTATCTTCATCATGTGACCAACATAATATCATTATTATGCTAATGACTATTCTATGATGTGATTTGAAATCTAAAAGCTTGATAACTATTTTCAACTGTGTGTTTAGTACTATCCCTCAAAAGTCTTTAAATTATTTGTGACCAAGATTTTAAACCATCATAATGTGACCAAGCTTGTCATGCATTAAACCTTTAACAACATCATGTACATTCCTTGTCATTGTGATTGCATACTATCACTCATGAAGGTCAAAAACATCATTGGTAGGTTTGATGACTATCATTTTCATGGTTGATACTCTTTGAAATAACCCTTAACCTCATTATTTTGACTGCACTCATCAAGTTCATGGAAGTAAACACCCATAGTGCAAATCAAGGAATGAAAAAATAAGGATGTTTTATTCATGAGTATGCATGAAAATTAATGTGACAAATGGAATCTAACTCTACCACTCA
>VDFB02261495.1:0-18037 GCA_007258455.2 Sequoia sempervirens | reverse complement strand
CAATTTATAGTAGGCCAGGATTTCAAATTTGCAAGAGTTGGTGTACAAGCAAGTGCAGGCCATTGTTTCTACCATTTTTGCTAATTCTAATCGTAGTCATGGTCCCATTGGATATGAATGTTGAAGCTGACCCATTAGTTGGTCAAGGATTTCATTCCCATGGTAACCCTTACATACATATGCATATATCCAAAACAATAAATAACACTACCCATCTCCACCTCTCTATTATGAAACTCAATAAATAGGTACTATCATTTGCAACCTTTCCATCCTTTTACTTTGGTCTTTGCATAGTCATTGTGCCTTAAAGTATGCAACTATCCTCAACCTTTCCCATTGTCACCTCATGCCTCCCAAAAATGCACAATTCTGTCATCATATAGACCTACTTCCTTGGAGATCTCATTTTCAATGCCTTGGTACCTCTGCTCAATCATAATATTTTGACATTTGCTCATGATTAATGCCTTTTGTAAGGTGAAACTTAGTATATTTGATTCCTTTGTAGTATCCTCAAAACCATCTATTACAAAGTATAATTAATATCATTCACCATAGTTATCCACGCCAAGAAATTCTCCCCTGCATACTTCAACTAATGATTCTTCAAATGCACACTACCCTTGCATAGGAAAGAATAAATAGTCTTACAAATAAGCCTTGGAAATAGAGGCATTTTCAAGGCTAGACCTTTAGGATAGTGAAGTAGGATTTGTATATAGGGATCTTCATATTTGTCACAACTTTTCCTTTTTATTCCTTGTTAATGATCCTCATTCTGGTCTTTGAGTTGCTCCAGGTTGTTATGATGCTAGCAAAGACCCTTCTACCTCCACATTCTTAGCTTCTTGAGGGACTGACTGCCCAATGATTTGGATGCTCAACCTATCTAACTATCATGCCACTTGTATAAGATCTCTATGTTATTTAAAAAAGGAGGTATATCACTACACTTAGTACAATCCCTGTTTCTATGTGACAATGCCATGAAATTTAGTGCTTCTCAACCTTCAAAGCATCGCCATAAAAAAATAACACTATTAATGTTGTTCTATCCCAAAAGTTTTAATAGTGATAATGTTTTCTTCTATTTGGTTTTCCTTGAGATCAAAGGACATCAAAGGTTAATTTTACCATTTCCCAAAGTAGCAGACCTTTGCTCTTTGCTTTCCACTATAAAAACCTTGCTTTTGAATAGATACATTCTTCTTTGTGTTATGAGGTTTGTCTTCTACTATGTTTTTATTGTCTCTAAAGCTTTATATTTTCCAAATGTCTTACATAAGCATTTCCTAGGGTTTAAATGCATAAGGGAGTATAAGGATATTCATATTCATTGTTACCTCCTTGAAACCCTAGACAAGATGACCTTGCCTTCATATTCATTAGTTACTATGCCTTGAATAAATGATGCCTTTACTTCAATACTATTCTCTTAATGAATGAGATCATTTCCTTCATTAGACCCACACTTCTCAAGAATAATATCATGCTTGTATTCCTTGAGTTCCTATCAATGAACTTCTTAACCTAAGATTCACTTGGATTCCCAACATAAAAAATGGTCTGTGATTGTCTTTTTAAATCTTCTAATATTCTTTTGATGCTTAAGACTTCAAAGTTTAGTGATTCACAAAATTACTAATGGTTGAATCCTCATAGGTTTTAAAAACTTGATCTCTTTAGAATCCTCCTGCATGGGATTGTAAGGAAAAATGATCCAAAAGATATCCACTAGCATTCACCATGCATTAACAATAAATGTGGAACAAAACCCTAACCCATGCTAAAAAAAGAGGAAGCATTCAGACAAATGAAACCAACTTCATAGTAGTGTTATTGCAATTAATTAATTATTTCACTAGCATAAGATTACTCAGGTAGTTAGATTCCTAGTTGCTAATTTTAGGAATCTATTATAGTGGAGTCATGTCCATTAATTAGGCATTTTATTATGCATTGTGGTAGTTATGGCTTAGCCGTTACATATTCATTACCACTTTTCAACCTTTCCTATATTATCAAGGCTTCTTTGCACATTTTGTAAATTAATGGATATTCAATCATAATCAATCTTGCATTATGAAGCAAGCTTTCTCACCATTCTCTCTTTCTCGTGGAAGTTGTTTCGGTCTTGCAGCTGATTCTGGGGGTGTTGAGGATACACCATTTTCTCCTACAATTAGAAGGAAATCAGGAAAGAAAACGTTCTTTGCTTCCTCTAAACATAACATGATGTAGAAAACAACTCCAAGAGGATAGATCCATGTGATTTGAAAATATGAAACACTTCAAACTTGGTAGCAAAGAAGAATCTTGATTGAAAATTGTGCATGAAGGTTTCCACCTCACCATGAATGATTGAAAACCATGAGATAAGCATGGTAACTAATCCTCCTCTTTGTTTGTAGCTGGAAAACTAAAAATGGGCAGCCATGAAAGAGTTGAATAAGTTGTAAAATAGGATTTTTCTTTGGAAAGAAACAAAAAATCCCTTAGAACCCATGAAGTTTCCTTTGTTTTGTTCAAAACCAAGTGGAAAATCTTGCAAACATGGAAACTCTTGTCGCTTTCCCTCTCAATATTATTGGGTTTGATTATATTATGTCATCTTGTAGCCTATATTGGTCGCAAGGAAAGCACTTATAGTTTGACCTGATGCATTTTGTACTGGTAGTAGCTAGTATTATAACCTTAAATTTTGCATTATTAACAGTACACATGAATATATTTTTTGATCTTGTCTTCTTTATTTGGAAGGCACAATTTTAATTGCTTGGTTTAAGGGTTTTTTGTAGTCCTAAAGGTAGTTGATAGGTCTTTATTGACTGTAACCTTTATATGGTCCTTATCTAAGTTACTAGATCTACTATCACAGTCAAAAACTTATCATAATCCTAAGAACATTTATCACAATCCCTTATCTTGCTCTTGGTGTCACTCTTGATTGCTATCTTCATCATGTGACCAACATAATATCATTATTATGCTAATGACTATTCTATGATGTGATTTGAAATCTAAAAGCTTGATAACTATTTTCAACTGTGTGTTTAGTACTATCCCTCAAAAGTCTTTAAATTATTTGTGACCAAGATTTTAAACCATCATAATGTGACCAAGCTTGTCATGCATTAAACCTTTAACAACATCATGTACATTCCTTGTCATTGTGATTGCATACTATCACTCATGAAGGTCAAAAACATCATTGGTAGGTTTGATGACTATCATTTTCATGGTTGATACTCTTTGAAATAACCCTTAACCTCATTATTTTGACTGCACTCATCAAGTTCATGGAAGTAAACACCCATAGTGCAAATCAAGGAATGAAAAAATAAGGATGTTTTATTCATGAGTATGCATGAAAATTAATGTGACAAATGGATCCCAAATCAAGCACTAAACATAGGGTTTATCAAATGTTCATATCATATCAGACATCCAAATTCTAACACTTAATTTATCCAAATTTATCACTTTTCGCCTAAACCTCTTATCCGAGTTAATTAAGTAATATTACTATTATTTATCCTTAATTCTGCCAAATCCCTAAAGTATTTAATTAATAATTAAATACTCTACTCTCCTTAATCCCCTTTTCATCAAATGAATTAAATAAATATTACATTTATTTAATTCCTCACATGTCATTTTCATCTAATCCTAATTCATCTCCTAATCTCTTCATTAAGGATGTGCACATGCCTAATCCTTGATTAGGATGTGTCACATCCTCCAACTTCAAGTTGGCTTCTAATCCTCATTTATCTTCTAATTAATGACACTAATCTTACCTAGTACCTTGGTCAACTCTCCCCTGTCCTGCTGAATTTTAATTCTTTTTTATTCTCCAAGAATCCCCTTTTCCCATGCATCTTCTAGACCTTTTGACTTGTCACATCAAGTCACATGTGACAAACTCACCTTTTGGGAACACTTCGGCCAGGTTTTGTCCCACTAGAGCCTTCAATCATTGTGAATTTAAAAATTCACTTTATTCACCCAAGATTCTTCACTCCCCAAGGTACTTGAAGGTACTTATCCTCCACCTCGGTAACCTTTTACCACCTCACCACACCTCATCTCCCCTTAGCCACTTCAATTATTCATTATCGGCATGTAAGGGCTTAACCCACCATAGCCCCTTCTTCATCTTGGCCTTGTTACGCATCTTTGACCGCTGAATTCTCTAGAGAGTTCAAATTCTCCTATAAATACCCTCCTCAAGGGCATTTTCAACACTCAGCCATTTGATAACTACATGCTGTCAATTTGCATTCTCACTCATTTTACTAGCATCTAGCCATTCATTCTAATCATTTTGCACATTCAATCTTGCATTTAGTCACTCAAGAAGCCATCTAAGGAGCACATAAAATCATCCCAAGCAAGGGCCAATCAAGGAGTCGTCAACAGTAAGGAAGGTGAAATCATTTGCATCTTGTTTATCCATTTTCCTTCTTGTTTCATCACTCTTTAGGCTAATCTTGAGGTGTCCTTAGTCTTTTATCACTTGAATTTTTGAGTTATTTCCTTTTGCACATTAGAGTAGAACACAAGCATGTCTCCATAGCAACTTGCTTCTACATTGCCTCAAGAAACAAGGTACACCTAGTGTAGGAGCACCTACACCCTTAGTGCAATATTTGATCTAGTGAAAGTGTAACAAGGTGTTAGTAGTGGAGTCTAGGGGTTGTTAAATTTTTATTTATGCTAAATAAGGTCTCAAATACTATTTAATATGTAATTGGGGGTGTTTAGTGACTTAGGTGTCAAACATGCAAAAATTGCAAAAAATTGCAAGAAGTTGTCAAGTGCAAAATTGACAAAAATACAATTTTTGAGGAATTTGAAGAGTTAGAATTCTAAAGATCAGTTAGATTGATTGGGAAGTTGAAAAATAAAATTTAAATGTTATAAAGAGCCCCTCCAAGGCTCGAACAAGTGTGATAGTTGATATCTTGAAGAATTCCAATCAAAAGAACAATGTTTTCCTACAAAATTACACTGGTTTTTGAACTTTTGTTCTTCTGTATGGTTCCATACAACATGAAATTGCTCTAAAATTTATTCTAATTTTATGTAGTCTATCTTAAATTTCATTTGAGATTGGTTTGAGAGAATATAGTTAAGTTTTGAGCAAGTTCTCTTTAATTCTCTGCTACTCACCTTGTTTTTTTAGTTTCAAGTGTTGAAAGTCTTTTAAAATGATCTCTTGAACCATTCCACCTTCTATTTCCACTGTTCCTAATGGAATGGGTCTAAAACACTTTAATTTAAGTTTCTTCATGTTTTGGTGATGTTTGGAACTATGTTGGTCACGTTTGGAAGATGCCCTAGGGCTGGTAACAGTAGTTTTCCATGGGAAAATGATGGTTTTGATAAAATATTTGTCTTAATGTTGATGGAAATGTTTAGGTAAGAGTTTGAGAAGTTTTTTCAGACTTAGGAGAAAATTTTGATGCATTGGTTTTGTTTTATAAGCCTCGATTTAGTGAATCTCATAAAACCTTAGGTTTTGGGTTTGTAAATGGAGGGTTTGGCGGATTAGCTGGTTAGAAGGTTTAAACCTGAGAATGGATGGAAGAATCTAGAGTTTTGTGTCACAATTTAAGACTTTCTAAAGATTTTTTGTGATTACAAAGTGTTTTGAAGACACTTTCTTTGTAAAACAAGGCTAATTGAGTAGCCTTTTGTAGGGTTAGTTTGTAGTTTCCCAATGTTGGTATGAAGAAATCTACTGAGAAATTTTAGGGTAATGTTTTAGGATCTATGAAAAGTCTCATTTGATGTTTGGTTGACCATTGTATGGACTTTTCAAAAAGACATCTCCATTTTGATGATTTTGAGGCCTAGAAGCCTAATAGAGTTGTTTTGGGATAGTTTGAGTGAATTATCTTGTAATGGGGGTTTTCATTGTTTGAGTAAGGGTTATTTGGTGTTGAATAGTGAGTTTCTCTACCTTGCTTGCATCAAGTGGTATCATAGCTTAGGGATAAGGTCTCTTTCGATTGATTTTTACAGGTTTTGAAGAAGTTGATTCGAAGGTGAAGAGTCAGACTAGAAAAGATGCCTTCAAAAGTTGTTGGTGCAACTAGAGAGTTGCGAGATCTAAAAGAGAAGCATGCTAAGATCTTGGAATCCGATAATATAGTTTTGGAA
This sequence comes from Sequoia sempervirens, assembly GCA_007258455.2. NCBI lineage: Eukaryota > Viridiplantae > Streptophyta > Pinopsida > Cupressales > Cupressaceae > Sequoia > Sequoia sempervirens. The sequence goes on along the minus strand of VDFB02261495.1, from coordinate 11,866 downwards.
AGGCTTGCAAAATTGGAGACAAGGAAAAGAAGAGAAGTGAAAGATGAGAGTGAAACAAAGAGTGAAGATGATGAAGAGTATGAGGATGTTGAGGAGGAACTAGATCCTGAAGATCAGAGGATGGTGAAGATGCTGAAAGTAGTGAAAGGTGATTCTATGAAGGTAAAATTAGATCTTCCTTTGTATGGTGGTAATTTAGATGAAGAATAATTACTTGATTGGATAGCTGCAATGGATAAATAGTTTGAAAGTGAAGACATTACTGAAGAACAAAAAGTGAAGGTGGAAAAGACTAAAATGAAAGGAAATGCTCTTCTTTGGTGGGAATACGAGAAAATAGTGAGAAGGAAACAAGGAAAATCAAGGATCACTTCATGGGACAAGATGGTACACAAATGGAAAGGAAAATTTCTTCCAAAGGATTATGAAATTCAGTTGTTTAAAAAGTTGCAAGGTTTGAAACAAAAAGATCTAGATGTCAAAGCATTTACTGATAAATAATACAAATTAAGCATAAGATAAAGAAGGGATGAAGATGAGGTTGAAAAGGTGGCTATATATCTAGGTGGTTTGAGATTTAATATACAAGATGAACTTGTTGTTGCTAACCCCAAGTCTATTGAGGAATGTTTTCAATTAGCAATCAAGGTGGAGGAGAAGCTTAAGAGAAGGAAAGATAAATTAGTGAGAGGAAGAGGTACTACAAGTGAAAGAGGGAGAGGAACAATCCCCACACCAAAATAGCCATTGGAAGAACAAGAAGAAGAAAATAAAGGTAAAGAGCAAGGTATTAATGTTGATTCTAGAGGAGGTTTTAGAGGTAGAGGTAGATTCAGTGGTGGAAGAGATTCTAATGTTTTTGCAGGAAGATGTTACACTTGTAATCAATATGGCCATCCTTCATGGAAGTGTCTTGAAAGAGTTGGTAGTTCATCAAGTGGTGAAAAGAGGATGGATAGGAGGGCACAAATCGTATAAGAAGAGGAATGTGAGAGCATAACTTTTGCAAGTTTGAGAGCTACTCCTAAAACAAGGGAGATGTTGATGGTGAGAAAGACAATGTTAAAGGTAGCCAAGGAGTTGGAACCTTTACAAAGAAAGAGCCTCTTCAAAACTACATGTAAGTGTAAAAACAAGGTATGTAAGATTGCGATTGATTCTAGATCAAATGAAAACATGGTGTCTAGTGAGATGGTGAATAAGTTAAATTTGCAAAAAGTACCTCTCAATTTTCCTTATAAAGTTTCATGGTTAAGTGATGGACAATCATTGTTGGTTAATGAGAAAGCTGTGGTAGATTTCTAGATTGGAGGTTATACAAATAGTGTGGTTTTTTATATCCTTCCTATGGATTGTTGTCATCTACTCCTAGGTAGACCCTGACAATATGATAGACGAGCCTTATATGATGGTAGAGAGAATACATACACTATTGTGAAAGATGGATGTTCTTTTGTTTTAACTCCACTTGTGGAATATGTTAAGGGTAAATCCAAGGTAATCATGTGTGGAAGAAAAGAACCAATAAGTGTTGTGAAGAAAGACAAGAAAACTAATGTTGCAATCAGTCATAGGCCTAAGAATGCAGGGACAACAGGTCTAAAGGTTGATACAGGGGTAAAGAACGCGTTGACAAGGAGTTTGATTAAGAATGTGTTGGTGGGGACCATTGAGTGTCCTATCATTGAGAATAAGGTTGAAATACAAGTAGGATTTGTAGGTATAGTAGTACAAAATCCTAACAAGACAGTGACAAGAGAAGTTGATGTGTCAGTGAAAGAAGGACAAGAAATATAAGACAGTTGAAAGCATGGTAATGAAGTAAGGAAGAGAATAGTGTAGGAAATTCCTAAACATTGTTTGTGTGCAGGAAAAAAATACAAGGAAATAAACAAGCTTTGGAAAAAGAGTGGAGAGATGGTAGACATCAAGTATGAGCCTAAAAGCACAGTCACTTTCAAGTACAAACATAGTCCAAGGTGCAGGGAAGATTGAAGGAGCAAAATGGCAAGAGTTTATGAGCCAAAGAAATGTGTTTACAGGTCAGCGAAGTCTATATGAAGGATGGTGGAGTTGGTACCGGCCTCAACTCATGAGGCATGAGTTTTTTCCAGTGGGGTTGTATGGTGCAGGAGCACCTACACCCTTAGTGCAATATTTGATCTAGTGAAAGTGTAACAAGGTGTTCGTAGTGGAGTCTAGGGGTTGTTAAAGTTTTATTTATGATAAATAAGGTCTCAAAGACCATTTAATATTTAATTGGGGGTGTTTAGTGACGTAGGTATCAAACATGCAAAAATTGCAAAAAAAATGCAAGAAGTTGTCAAGTGCAAAATTGCCAAAAATGCAATTTTTGAGGAATTTGAAGAGTTAGAATCTAAAGTTATTCAGTTAGATCGATTGGGAAGCTGAAAAATCAATTTATAAATAGCCCTCCAAGGCTCAAATAGGTGTGATAGGTTGATATCTTTGAAAAATTCCAATAAAGAAATTCGAATGTTTCATGCAAAACTACACTAGTTTTGAACTTTCTTCTTCTGTGATGGTGTCTCTCACAATGTGACATTGCTCCGAAATTTATTCTAATTTGATCTAGTCTATCTTAAATTTCATTTATATCATTTCAGAGGGAATATAGTTAAGTTTTGAGCAAGTTCTCTTTAATTCTCTGCTACTCACCTTGTTTTTTTAGTTTCAAGTGTTGAAAGTCTTTTAAAATGATCTCTTGAACCATTCCACCTTCTATTTCCACTGTTCCTAATGGAATGGGTCTAAAACACTTTAATTTAAGCTTCTTCATGTTTTGGTGATGTTTGGAACTATGTTGGTCACGTTTGGAAGATGCCCTAGGGCTGGTAACAGTAGTTTTCCATGGGAAAATGATGGTTTTGATAAAATATTTGTCTTAATGTTGATGGAAATGTTTAGGTAAGAGTTTGAGAAGTTTTTGCAGACTTAGGAGAAAATTTTGATGCATTGGTTTTGTTTTATAAGCCTCGATTTAGTGAATCTCATAAAACCTTAGGTTTTGGGTTTGTAAATGGAGGGTTTGGCGGATTAGCTGGTTAGAAGGTTTAAACCTGAGAATGGATGGAAGAATCTAGAGTTTTGTGTCACAATTTAAGACTTTCTAAAGATTTTTTGTGATTACAAAGTGTTTTGAAGACACTTTCTTTGTAAAACAAGGCTAATTGAGTAGCCTTTTGTAGGGTTAGTTTGTAGTTTCCCAATGTTGGTATGAAGAAATCTACTGAGAAATTTTAGGGTAATGTTTTAGGATCTATGAAAAGTCTCATTTGATGTTTGGTTGACCATTGTATGGACTTTTCAAAAAGACATCTCCATTTTGATGATTTTGAGGCCTAGAAGCCTAATAGAGTTGTTTTGGGATAGTTTGAGTGAATTATCTTGTAATGGGGGTTTTCATTGTTTGAGTAAGGGTTATTTGGTGTTGAATAGTGAGTTTCTCCATCCTACTGCATCACCAATGCATCATCAAAACCATGTATTGGTAACCTCCTTTAATGAGTGTCACTGTGTTCTCACTTCACTGTATAGGGTTACTTATTGCCCCATCCTATCACTATATTTACTTTTCACTTTGAGCAGATTACTGATAAGTAGGTACTCTCATGCATTTCACTATGTTGGATTGATCTCTGAATGTTGAAGCTGCCCCATCAGTTGGTCAAGTATTTCATTCCCATGGTAATTGTTACATACATATGCATATATCTAAAACAATGAATAGCATTCCCATCTCCACCTTTCTATTATGAAACTCAATACATATGTACTATCATTTGCAACCTGTCTATCCTTTTACATTGGTCTTTGCATAGTCATTGAGCCTTAAAGTATGCAACTATCCTCAGATTTTTTGATTGTCACTTCATGCCTCCCAAAAATGCACAAGCCTATTATCATATAGAACTACTTCCTTGGAGATCTCATTTTCAATGCCTTGGCGCCTTTGCTCAAACACAATATTTTGACATTTTCTCATGATTAATTCCTTTTGTAAGGTGAAACTGAGTATATTGGATTCCTCTGTAGTATCCTCAAAACCATATCTGTATTGGATTTAGGATTTCTTACTTGCTTGTTTGTGGGGATGTGGGGAAAAGCATATTGGATAACCACAATACCACACTAGTTTTAAGATTTTGGGGTTGGCACCGTGGGGATGTGGGAAAGCCATCTATCTATATAGGTATATTTAATAATTTCCACACCTAACAAGTTTGGATATTTTTTTTCCACTTTAGTGAATGGCATAGGAAAATAAAAGGAAAATCAAATATCATCTACACATTATAAGCTACAAATAAATTGATCACAAATTGAAATCATTCAAAAGAGAATTTATGCATAAATTATTCATTATTGAATTTTGTGCAAAATTATTGAATTTTGTGCAAAAGTTTTTGTGAAGGCTTTGGTGATCTAAAGTGGAACTTGCAACTACAAAATCTATAAAATCCACTTCCAAATATGCTTTTGATGGATGTTCATATCCTCATCCAAAGCTCGAATTCACACGCAGGTAGGAAGGACACTTTCAAAGGTTGAGGAGTTGGGCTTTACACCCATTGGTTGCATTTTCTTAAATTTTTCTAAGGACTTTTCAGAAAACCCATTTTGAACATATCCTTTAATCACGACATTCCATGATATCACATTTCTTTGAGGCTTTTTTTGAAACAATTAGCTTTCCTTGTCTATGCTTCCAAATTTTCATGTATGTCTAGTAGGGCACTTGTAACTACAACATATGACAAAAAAAATCCCTGCTATGATGCTTTGATGGATGACCCTTCATTATTATTGGATATCTAATGTAGTGCACATTATTATAGTGCAAGCCTATTTTTTAGATTGTTTCATTTAGCATCACTAATATTCTCCACAAGAACATTGTCCCTATTTAAAATGATGGAAATGGTTCACATCTTTTAGAACAATTTCTCTTGCAACAATCTTGGAGATGAATTTAGATGCAGTGTGAAAATTAGAACATACTCAAAGGTTCTTAACAAATCTAATAGTTGTACCAGGGGACATGTTTAACAAACCAAATGCAATTGCTAGCTTTTCACTATGGTGGTAGATAAATGATTCATTTTTCTTCTATTCCACAATATTAAGTAAAAGTATTGAATCTAGAAATACCCTATTGCCTTCATTTGCCAAGCTAATTTCTGCAATTTTGCATAGCTCTCCCATGTTGGAGGATGTGATTTGTCTCCTACATAAAAAATCATGTACCATTTTACGCCCTTCAATCCAACTACATGTAGGTATATTTTTAATTCCTCTATATTTCATCAATATCCTTGCTATTTGAACCTCACCACACCTACCTACTTCGGCATAAATGTTTTAGAGAACATAAGTTACAAAAATTTTAGGATCCAACTAAAAGAGAAGTGTTGCTGGAATACTATATGATCCACATGCACTAAAGGTTTAACTATCATCTTAGTAATAATGTTTAGGGTGTCCTCAAGATAGCCAACATAGGCATAAGGTCAACCATACACACCTAATGATCAACTATATATGTAACGTAATAAGGGTTACTGACGTGTGAAGTATGTGCAGCCCTCATCCATTAAACTTGCATGACTGCATGCATCTAGAACACAAGCAAAGTTTACAATGTTGGTGTTCCAAGTGCATCATTAATTCAAATATTTTGAGAGCTTCCTCGCAAAATCCATTTTGTACACACATTCTACAATTATATCATTTCATTCCATGAGATGACATGTCTTTGAGGAATTCTATCAAATAATTCATTTTGTACTACATTTTGGCGTCAAATCTTTGTTAATTATGGTTAGTTTCATTACATTCAAATTTGAATTTTAGGAAATTATATACAATAAATAGATTGATGGCTATCTTGGATAGTGAAATTAGCTCTCTTAGAAACTAGCTGAAATATCTAGAAGGATTATTTTAATTAAAGAGGATTTTGTGGTTATTTTTGTAACAATGATTAACAATGATTTTACAGTGCAACTAGCTTGCTATTTTCATTCAAGATACAATTCATCAAATTCAAGCACATACCAAGAAGATGGTACTCTAATTCAAACCCTCAACCTCACTTAGTTTAGTCTACTTACATGGGGATATTAAGGAAGTTGCTAAACAATTAATATATCATTTGTTGTTTGTGAAGGAAAATCCTATGTGATCCAATATGGCAATGGATTAATATCTAGTTTCTTAAGTAAATATGATGTCATAATTGGGAAACTTGCTGTGAAACATCAGGTTATTATTTTTTCGATGTTAAGGCTTCCCAGTTGGATATCAAAGATCTTTTCTCATCAACTTAATTTGGAATTTATGTGCAAATGGATTCTTTCATGGTGCAGGTCTTTACTAAGGCAACACATGAACCAAGGTTGACATTTTTTTTGTCTAAGTTTGATGGCATTCTTAGGCTTGGTTTCTAGAAAATTTTTGTTGATAATGTTGTTTCAGTCTAGTTAGTGTTGATCTGCATCATGCATGGCTAACATTATGATAGTATTTTTTAAAGTAATGAACTACAAGCATGCATGGTAATAGATTGTGAGTAATGATTTTCATCATGCATGGCTAACATTATGACTGTGTTTTTTAAAGTAAGCCTATCATTTCTTATTGTCATGCATTTTCCACCACTACCTTTCATTTTCCACTATTTGACAAGTTACCCATTGTATTTGATCTCCTTATGACTATCCATATAAGATTGCATCCCTCTTTAAGTGGTAGTGATGACTAATTTAGGTTTTAGATTGTGTCTAACATTTAAAACTCTTTAACACCTCATCCCTTTCACTTGAAGTAAGATCAATGTTCTCACTTTAGAACTCACATAGTCTATCTCCTTGATTGACATGAACACACTTCATTTAACACTTCCCATGCTTGATATGATACTTGTATATGCATAAAAATGGTCATATCATTTAATCCTGACATTTAATTAAATATTTATTATTTAATTAATTTCTTTCTTAATTCCTCTGTACATATAAATAAATTTAATTTATTTATTTGTATTGTTCATGTACTTTATTCTTCCACTTTAATTAAATAAATTCATTTTATTTAATTACCACTTTCTTAAGTCCACTTAATTAATTAAATAAATATCATTGTTTATTTAAATTAATTATCACATTTAAGTTTAATTAAATCTTTGATTTAATTGAATTTAATTCCCTTTCTTCTAAATCAAATATTAATTAAATATTCTTATTTAATTAATTCCACATGTTATTCTTCAAATCTTAATTAAATATTTTATTTAATTAAGAAAAATCTTCCATGCCATCCATAAATAAATAATTGAATTTAATAATTCATTATTTATCAAAATCTCACAAAAAGATGATTTTTACAATTCATCTTTATCATGTCATCTTATCTCTTCTTCGAAAAAGGAAACAAATCCTGCTTTCTAGTTTTCTTCTATATTTCTCTCCAGTCTTATCCATCTTCGATCATTCGATCTACTAGGAATTTTCACAGCCATTGATCACATTAGCCAATCAAAATCTTTTGAAAACTCTATAAATATCCCTGCGAATCTAAACATTGGTTACACACAATACACGTACATTAGAGCTTACATACATTCTAGCATTCTAGCATTTTTAGCATTATCATTATCATTCTTAGCTTTTGTAATTTCATAATCTTTCATTTTAATAGCCATATCATGTTAATCATATCTTAGCATTGCATGCATTCATATTCAATCTCATTCTCTAGGAAGACCTTTTGTTGAGCCTAGTGAACGATCTAAGAGTAAGCTGGAATTGACAAAAATACTGGAGATAGAGGATGATAGGATGACATCAACTACAGAATACTGAGTTTGCATTTCTATTATTTTAATTTTCTATTTTGATTTAATGTTCTATTAGTGTGTTTTGATTTGTTATTTATTTGATACAATCTAAAATCGATCACACATTTTTGGCGCCCACCGTGGGGATTTGCCCAGTTTTTAACATCTACTTGCAGGTTTTTTGATAGGCTTTCACATTTTGGCATTCAAATTTTTGACAAAAAATCTCATTTTCGTGCATCTATGGATTTCTGTAGCGCATTCGCGAGTTTCTGTGGCGCATACAAAGTTTCTTTCAGTGCTTTTGCAGGTCTTTCGGCACATTCAAGAACTGTTTCGGTGCATTTAGGAAACAAAATGGTGCTTATGAGGAACAAAATGGCACATATACTCAACTCATTTTATTGAAAATTTTGTAAAAAAAAATTGTTGCATTTTCTTTTAGCGCATCTAGGATTTTTTGCAGCGCTTATAGGATCTGTTTTAGCACATTTACTTATTTTTGTGGTGCATATAGATGATCTTGTAGTGCATATAGGGTGTAACTAAACAAGGTTCTGAGTCTAACGCCTTCCATAGACCAGACCTTTTCTGGCTTAAAAAGAACCAATCTAGGATAGTCACATCTGGTTTAAAAAAAAAAGAAGCAACCCTAGGGTAAACATGGATTTAAAATGAAGCAATCTAGGATAGTCACCACACAATTATTTTTGTGGTTAAAATTGAACTTGTTTTCGTGAAGCAACATCTTCACATAGTTTAGATCATCAGTGGATTTGGGCCTCCAAAAAATCGCTTTTATTGTAGTTTGTGGGCAAGAGGGTCTATGCTCTCCCTTGGCATAGGGTGGACTGTAAAATACTGCATTCTCTCCCTTTACATTCTGCAATTTCAATGCTTTATTACATCCTATAGAGGGCCTGCTCTTGTGGGAAAAAGTATTCACCCAAGAGGAACAACCCAAGTGGGTTCAAGCCAAAGCCAGGATATTCCACCCCACTATAAAATTTAAAGCAAATATGGGGAAACCCACTTTTGTCGGTAGTGTGCAAGATAACCATCCTCAAAGCCTTTGTTGTAAAGGTTGGGAGGTCTCCCGAGGGAGTTTATTATTGCCGCACCGAATGGAAACCCTTACTTCATGAACTCTATAAAGCCAACTATGTCAGGGCCAAACATCCCGATAATCACAAAGGCAAGGGGAGGGAAGAATCAGCTCCCAAGATACCTACCCATATAACCGCCAAGGACCACTTTCTCTCGTGGGGACTGCATCCACTTCCTTTGTCACTCGTGAGACGCGGGTTCGAAAAGAAAAATATAGGGTGCCCTTCTGGGGTGATATACTGCAGGAGTCGCACGCAATTTCCAAAGATGTGAGCTGTGGTTATTATGATGACCTAATGAGTACTAAGAGTGAGTCCGCCTGAATTGAATTCATTATGTGTAAACTCTGTGAAAAACATTTTTTGAATTTTTTTTTGAGTATACACTTGATGTTTAGTATAGGGCTTAAGAACAACTATTTTCAAAGTGTTTGTTGTCTTTTCAATCATACTAATTCAAATAAAAGATCATCCAAAATGAACATGCCAAATTTTAGCTGAAACTACTCACAACTGTTTAGAAAACTACTTTGGAAAACTATTTTAGCGCATATAGGGTATATTTTAGCACATATGAGGTCTGTTCTAGCGCATTTACTAGTTAGAGTAGTGCATTTAGACTCTGTTTTCATGCATTGAGTGTTTTAGCGCATATCCTATGCAAACAATTTTTGGTCACTACCCAAATTTATTTTTTGTAGCGCATATAGGACACAAAATAGTGCATATGAGGTCTATGGTAGTGCATTTAACTATTTCTTTGGCACATATGTCTATTTCTGCAGTGCATACAAGGTACAAAGTAGCACATTTGTCACTTTTCCAGAATTGTTGCTTTTGAAAGATTTGAGTTTATAGCATCTTCGTTCTAGTAGCATAATCAACATTTTTCTCATGCTTAGAGAGTGTAAATCAACCAAATTTGTCAAAAATTCAATTTCCGATAGGATCAAGAAACCTAAGAAACATCTAGGTTACAAGAAAACCTTACAACAAAGGAAATTTTTGTATAAGAGTCGAAACGTTTTTCTCCATTACCGTGAATTTCTCCATAGGTACCAAGATTTTTCTAGGGGATTTACTGATGAGTACACTGTAGAGCCTTTATATTCATGAGCTTATTTTCAGAGAAGAGCTCTATCACAACGACACAATCACAATCAACCTCTCAACTTTGAGTATCTACCACAACCTTCTATCGAATATCCAACACATCCTAGTCAAATCCTTTAGTGAACTTAAGTAGGCTATTTGATATACTTATCATTCTTCAAAAACAAGGATCAAATCTCAAAAAGTGCACCTTTCACACAAACTTCTAATTGTTGGTTCAACTTCCCCCAACAAGATTTTTACATCCTTCATACTTGGAAGCCACAATCAAGAATTAGGAGCGTCTTTTGATCATATCATAAGATTTTCATCTTATCAGATCAAGACAACATAATTTTTGCACTTATCAAACTGTGATCTAAGTCTAGAGGAACATTTCAAAACCGTATGCCTATTTTTACAAGATCTCAATATAATAAGATGAAAGAAGATATTCAACAAGAAGATCATACTTGAAGAACTCAAGAAGAAGGTGAGAGTAGCAATATCCTTTATAGTGTGAGTCATAATCCCCTTTTTAACAACATGGATGAAAGAGAGAAAAATCCATTCCCTTTTAACAAGGATGTGAGAAAAACTCCTATAGATAGTGATGATGAACGAGATGAGGAACATCTTAGAGAGGCTGAGCAAGATCCCAAATTTCACAAATCCTTAGAAAAGATTTTGGAACATAACAAAGAAAAATATTTTCTATATCTAGCTAACAAAGGAGCTAAATTGCCTCATGATTTTGACACTAAGAACATAAAGAGTAATCCTGATGAAACACCCTTGTCTGATCTTAGTGCCTTGACTCAACAAGTTAAAGCACTACAAGGAAAAATTAAAGATCTACAAGGGGGAGCCACAACAAAGACATACGCTCTTGATGGCATATGTCCTTATCCTTTTGACCGATGTCTCAACATGATCCCATTTCCCAAAAATTGTGAAATCCCAAGGTTCGATCGTTACAATGGGATATCAGATCCAATTGATCATATTAGGGACTTTTGAAATATGACTTTAGAGTTTTCCCATGAGGATACATACTTGATGCGTTTGTTTCCCAGAAGTCTTGGAGGCCAATCTATGGAATGGCTATCAAAAATCACACCACCTGTCAAGACATTTGAGGAATTGATTAACGAGTTCATATAACAATATTCTTACAACATACAACATCAAATAACCATGATTGACCTCTACAAGGCTAAATAGAAACCTGGTGAACCCTTCATTACATTTCTTCAGAGATGGAGAAGATTTTTCGCTAGATACCCGCGTCATGTTCCTGAAAAGGAAAAGATCACCACTTTCATAAACAACTTAGATCAAGAAATGAGCTATTGCCTTAATCTTCATTGTCCTCCCTCTTTTCAAAAATTGATTGAAAATTCCATCACCATTGAAAGTGCCTTGGTCTAGAGAAGGATAATAAAACTTGATAAGGAAAATCCTAGCTTGTCAAATCACCACAATGAAAAATCTAAGTTTTGGACTTGCAACAAAAATGTGGTGAATAATGGTGTTGTAGATGCAAATAATGTCTCGAACAAACCATTTGTTCTTAGTACTTCAAGTGCTCCTTGGAACAATAACTATAACAATGTCAACTCGGTCACAAATTAGGGAAATAATTCTCCTTCGAGGGGTAACATGAATCAAAATTCTATTCCCAATCAGGGGAATGCCAACAATCAAGGTTATCATGGAAACAATAACAACAACCATGTCTTAGGTAATGCCTCAACCAAAAATCCTCAATGATCTTCATTCTTCTCTAATAGAAGAACTTTTACTCCAT